>JAFIRS010004602.1:0-80998 GCA_018342105.1 Gonioctena quinquepunctata
TCGGTTACAAACAAACAAACAAACATACAAGTGAAGCGTGTAATGAGAGTAAGAACGAGAAGTCAAAAACAAACAAACTGTGTAATAATGCAAAATGAACGGCTAACTCCGAATTCACCAGCTCATCGTTAATAACAGCATCATCGGAATCACTTTCTAAAATGTTGTTGGAACTGAATAGAAATTGAATTAGCAGAAATCACCTCTTCGCCCAAAACAAGAGCACCCATTCGAATCCCAGATGAAATATACCCAGCAATAAATGTAGTGCAGACAAGAACCGGGTCCACATTATGAACATGCAGAAGTTCATTCGAGTCAAACCGAGCCTGGGGCGTTACTTCCGGTTTTGTCCTTACATTACCAGATAAATGTCTCCGCACAAAGGCAATGATGATTTACGCTTGGTACATGGATATTCGAATGAGAATTCAGAATTCACCGAGTTAAGCTACAGATCCTCATTATATTTTAACTGCCACAGTAGCAGCGGGTGGGTCGTTATTAGGTGAGTGGCATAACCCACATTTGGGACACAAACGTTAACAAAACAAGCAATAACATTAACTAGGTAATAAATATTTTGCAAATATGTCAAGTTCTTGATGTCAAACATTCGTTTGTTTCAAAGTCAACTCAAAACAATTATTTTGGACAAGAAAATCTCCAGAAAATCAACGAGTTTGTGCCGAAATACTCATTTTATTGGAACGAAGTTCCTTATCGCGCGTTGCGAAAGGGGGCTAGACGGAAAATGTTAAGACCAAAAGTTGTAACGACACTTTTTGCTATAGTTGTAAGCCGTGCGGCGTGCGCGTGTTTCTCTATCTGTCTCTCTCTCTTTCTCTCATAGAAAGCAAACCAGTTGTTTTCGTTTCGTCTTTCTATTTCGCATTGAACAGTGTGGTGTCGCGACGATAATTTTTGTTGAGTGTATACAGGTTTTTTGTACATAATAAATAATAAAAAATAATAACAATAATGAATCCTGACAGTGTTTCTGCACACGTTCCGGATATTGCTGATGGAGTTAGGTAAGTAGAGATTTTATACAGACAATAATAAATGCTTATGTATTTTCAGCAAGTACGCATTATAACCTCCCCTTACTATTGTGCTAACCAAGTCATACGCGTTATAATCTCTCCATTATTGTGTGTTTAGCAAGTGTACGCGTCATAACTTTAATAAATTTAAAAGCAACTTATATTTTAATATTACAATATCAATGCGTTTGTACTAAAATTGAGCCTACTGATTAAGTTTATATCACATCATATCTATAAATAATAAAAAAAAATATTATTATAACTTGAAAAAAAAATTATTACAATTCCTTCACTAATTAATCGAAAGGAACCTCGTTCCATCCTGGTGTCCCTTGACACCTCTCAAGTTTTTTTTGATATTTTGTGATTTGATATTATCGAATATTGACACGTTGATGGACACCCACGTCATACGGCGTCATAGGGGTCGGTGACAAATGCGGCACAACGCCGCACCGCGTCCTCACACTTCCGGATTGAATTGGACAGACCGCGGAACGGCGTTCAATTTTGCCTAGTGAATATGGGAGATACGTGATTACTGTCACGGATTGTGTGCAATAGGTTCGTGTAGTGCCGTTTTCTTGCATAAAATATCGGTTTGAATCTCCACCAGCCAGAATTTGACCTTCCCAATTTCATCACAACGCCGCGCGGCGTCGTTTTTGCCATAAGAAACTCATATATTTGTATTTGCTGTGTCACGCGATGTACAGTGTGATGTAAAATTTTTTGAGTGATTTTTTTTCCCAAACAATGAAACAATATTCAATTTTTTGGAGTTGAGATTTTTTTTTTGGAAGATACGAATATTTCAATTTAGTGCAATGTTTTTCCAAAAATACTTGTTTTTTTTTGAGTTACGGATGTTAAGACAGAGATACAAATCTGTCTGTGTCACAATGAGAACGATTTTGGGTTTCCCTGTGTCCTTCAACGTGTTGAGTTCTTGATACAATACTGTATTATTTCAAGCAATTTTTGGTGTTAACAAAAAATAATAATAACTTTGCACCAAAAACTTTGAAAATTATTTTACTCTTCAAATTTGTTTACCGTGGTTAACACAATAGTTGTGTAATATGTAATATCATAGGCTTTTTGAATGAACCGTCGTATACAGGACGTTGTCTAGTTATCGTTTTAGCAAAAAAAATTTTCGTTGTCCCCATTTTTGAAAAATTGGTGAAACAATAAAATTTCACTCAGATAGCCATGACTACAAATCTAAATGTATTTTTTGTTGCTTAACAACTTTTCTAGATAACATTTCCCAAGATTTTTCAAAATAAGGGTACTTTACTCTTGTCTCAAAATCAAATTTTTGAGGGCTCCTCGTATAAGTGAGTAAGTGAGTAAGTATTTATTGGCCAAATCACATAAATAGTACAAAAAGCAAGTCAAAAATACAGTACACAACCTATATCAGGTGAAAATACAAATTGTGTGAAATGACAATGAGCAAACTAACAATTATGAACACAAATAAAAGAAATATTGACTAGTCAAACGCAAATACATAAACTCGAATATTACTTTTTACAATACTTCGTCCATGAGATGTAAATCTTCAGACAATCACGGATATCTTGGATGATTGGAGACGTGGTCAGTTACAACTGTAGGGAGAAGTATTCTTCCAGGTTATAAAAACACTTGGATATCAAAAAATGTTTGACACTCCTTTGGGAGTCCTTGTGAGAGGGTTGATCTCTGATGTTCATTGTATAGAGTAACACAGTTGTAAAGGGGATATTTTTTTAATGTGGATGTTTTGTATTTGGGCAGTTTTAAGTAATTTGTTTCCGTGCTATATCCATGGTGGCTCCTGGATAGTAAAATTTGGTGGATGTTTTTTTGTGAAAGTAACACATTTCAAAATGAAGATAGAAGTAGAGGTGAGAATATGTTTTTCTATGAAGATATCACGACAGCTTTGGTTGTAGCTGAAGTCAATGATTTTTCTAATGATTCGTTTCTGTGTTATGAAAACCCTATTTATCCTTGAAGCTGAGCCCCAGGCCATTATGTTGTAAGATAAATGGCTATACACGAATGCGAAAAAGAGACTCATCAACCCGTTTTCATCCAAGTGAAGATTCATTTGGAAGATTGCATAGCAGGCTTCTTTTAAATTTCCACAGACGTGATTGGTGTGGTGATCAAAGGTCATGTTTGAATCGAGCCAGGTTCCAAGGAGTATAGAATGAAGTCCAACATGAATGAATTCGGAACAAATCCAAGCAAACTGTTTCATTTCTGTTCAAGATTGAAGAATTCCCCTGGCACAAAGTTTCCATCTCATCTAGCGTGCATCTAACTTCATCTTGGAGCTGCTCAGGGGATTTTCCGGAGATTGTTATTATGGTATCGTCAGCAAACATGGTAACTTTTCCGTTTGTAATGAATTGTGAAAGGTTGTTGACATAAAGCAGGAATAGCAATGGGCCCTACACGAAACCTTCAGGAAGAGAAACGGGATGAATATCGGATAGTTCGTTTTCATTTTGTACGATTATATTTCTGTTTGAGATATGAGATTTCAGCCAGTCAGAAAGAATACCCCTTATTCCAAGAGTAGATAATTCATCAATTGAGTTTTCACTATTCAAGCTGTCGAAAGCTCTCAACAAATCGAACATCGATTTCTTGGTATACATATTCGAATAATTGGTGAGTTGCTGTTTCAACCGATTTTTTTTTCTGAAACCATTTTGGCTCACTGTTATTATATTATATTTTTCAGAGAATTTGGATATTGTATTACAAACTGATTTCTCAAGTAGTTTCCGAAATTAAAGATATTTGGCAATAGTTGTCTATATCCATAGATTTCCTTTTTTGTGTAATGGGTACACAAGAGCCAATTTCAATGGATCTGGAAAAACACCATTTTGTAAAGAAATATTGAATAAATGAGGAAGTGGGGAAGCTATATTATCATCCTTCTCATGTTTCAGAAGTTTTGGTGATAGTTCACCGACACCACAGCAGTTTTTGTTTTTTTTTTTGAGCTAAGTAGTACTAAAACATCGTGTTCCGTAATATGGAGGATGAAAATCGGATTTTGTAGAAGGTTTCCAGTTGTGCATGGCAGGAAGACTTTCTGCCCAAAATGTTTAATCAGTTTGACTCTACACCTAGTTGAAATGTGAGTTGCAAAAGAGTTGTAAATCTAGTTACTGTCATTTATGATCTTGTTGTCAATATTCAGAGAAATATCAAGTTTTTTGTTTCTGCTTTCTACCCAAATTCTCGTTGAATAACTTCCAAGACTCCTTCACTTTATTTGAAGCGGAATCAATTCTGTTTTTGTAGTTGTGTTGTTTAGCTTTTCTGATTTCTGACTTGAAGATTTTTCTCTCTTCCAGATATTTCATTTTTAAATCAAGCGAGTTTGAAATACTCATCCACCAATGTAGTTCCCTAAGACGATTGTGGTCTGTGGCGACACCGTTTGTAAACCACTTTTTTGTATTGCACGAGACAAGAAAATTCTTTCAAATTTTCTTTGGGCAGCTCACATCGGGACACCATTTCATTGTCGAAATGAATTCTTTGAAGGCCTCATTTACATCTGTTATTGAGAAGAGATTTGACCAGTCAGTTTTGTTTAGATTAGAAGTTAGTGTATTCAAATTTTCTTGTCTCATGTCACGAATTTTAAGTTGAGGAGTATCAATAATGTGTGTCGGTTTTTCACAGCTATAATTTATTTTGAGGATGTGACCCATATGGTCACCCATATTTGGATAAACAACTGAACATTTAAAGTTTCCAGACGGGATATTAGTCACCATGTAGTCCATGGTACTACTTGAAGTTAATCCATTGACATTTGTGAAAACGCGAGTTGGTTTACTGGATGTAATGTTCAATTGAAACGAGTCCAATAAATCCTTACGTGTGTTTTACTATATTTTGTTGGTGCATGTTAAGTTTTAGAGAATGCACAAACTTTTACCAATTATAACTTTCTCGCGGAAAGCCCTCTATAAATGAGTTTCCCAAATGGTGCATACTTTGAGGATGACACTGTAATTGAGATTCACGTTTCTCCGGACTGCATCAATGTATTCAATTTACAAGAAATACTCAGGGGTTGGTCACCCGCCTACAGGACTTCCCCAATCAAGTATACACGTCGCACTATTCATGGAAATTGCTGTTATAATAGAGTTTTATACAGTTCTAGTTTGAATGAACCCGGTTCAAATAGTCATATTAGTTTTATTACATATTCCGAACGAACTGCGCATGGCTAACGAGGCATCATTATCAAATTTCATCAATATCAGAGAGGAGTACCGTTTACGATTCACGCTCACGGAGAAAAGTTCAATCAGGAGTTTTCATATTCGTATATTTCAGCAGAGTCAGTCGACCAGATCTAAATGAAAGAGGAAATTTAATTTGAAGAGCAAAAGAGGCAAAAATGGTATATTGCGTGAAGGAAAACTTTCCGAGATTGAGTGGAACAGAAATTGTGGACCACGAAGGTGTCAAGAGGGCTGATAACGTCCCGAGTCTTATACCACGAATGCACTCATCAGGGTTTCATGACATCTTCAAAACATGTATCACAAGTAGCGACAAGCGCGATGAGATAAATAAAAATGACCAGAAACAAATTTTTAAGACACGCTTTTATACAAATGCACTGAGCAGGAAAAAATAATTTCTTCAATTGTTTGGTCTCGGTTATTCTGTGAAATTTAGATTTAAAAAACACATATTTCATATTTTCGGCAATTTTTCGAATCTGCTACTCACAGAAAAACTTAGACCAAACAATTGAGAAAATTATTTTTTCTATGACTATTGGAAAAAGCGTCATTTATATGACCATTTCTTGATAAGTAATGAACTGTAGTTTCGTCCCCGAGTAGGTTGTGATCCATTACTCAACAGATTCGAACCGATCACAGTTGCAAGATTCATTACTCAACACTTCGAAGCCAATCACAGATGAGCATATTCATTACTGTGCAGTTGTGTTTGAATTGTTTTCATTCGCAAGTATGCCTAGAGAATTCAACAACTTCAATCTTGTTCTCAAACGTCATAATCATTGAATTGACAGTTTGTTTTGTAAAATAGCATGGTTTCTAACGAAAAACAAGAAGAAAAAGATGGATTCGGGAACTGACAACGAGTGTCCCTCACCAGAAATTAGTAGTGCGGCGAAAATAACATCTTCAAATCTATTACCAAATAAATATAGAAAAAAATATAAGACAATATATGCAATTTTCATGGATTGGCGAGGAAAAAATAATGTGAATTCGTTTTCGGAAAATGTACTTCTAGCATATTTTTCCCAATTAGCTGGAAAATATAAGTCGTCCTCGCTTTGCACACAATATTCAATGTTAAGAAGTACCATTCTAATCAAACACGACGTCAACATAAAACGTTTTTCGAAATGACGTGCGGTTTTTAAACGCCAATCCGATGGTTATATACCAAGAAAGGGTTAAACATTCACTCCAGATGAGATAAATTCATTCATAAACAAGCACCTGACGAAATACATCTTGCGACATGGGTAAGAAATTGATATTTTTTCGAAAGTTCACTCAACAAAATGAGAGAACCTAGTTAGGAACTTGAATAGCTTTATATCACTTCAATTTGCAAGCACCTCGGTAGCACATAGCTCAAGCTCTGGACTTTCAATCCAGTGATCGTGAGTTCGAATCACGCTGTCGCCGGTGAGGTTTTTTTCTTTTCCAACCACTGATTTAATAATTATCAAACTGTTTGAAATTGAATGAAATAACGAAAATTGGAAAAACAAACTTTGTATCTTTGTTTCAGGTTGCACTGATTATGGGAATCATGGGAGCCAGTCGTGCGAATGAAATGCACTCTATGAAAATAGGGGACTTGAAAGATCTTGGATCGGCTATATTAGTCACCATACCAAACACTAAAACGAAAATTGTTCGGAAGTTCACCATAACTGAGACTTTCCGCCATGTTTGTATTGGATATATCACGCTACGACCGAGTAATATATTAAGAGATTCATTTTTTTTCAATTATCAGAAAGGTAAATACACCAATCAAAGAATTGGATGAATGAATTCGGAGCCATGGGAAAACAAATCGCAACATTTTTTAAACTTCCAAATCCAGAACTATATACTGGGCATACCTTTCGTGGATCATCTGCCACCCTGCTAGTGGATGCGGGTGGAGAAATGACTTCTTTGAAGAGGCATGGAGGGTGGAAGTCAACATCTGTGGCGGAAGGATATATAGATAATTCGATGAAAAATAAAATGAATACTGTAGAAAAAATTTTGGGTTCGATGAAACCGTCTACCAGTACCAGCAATATCTCACAAACATTTATTGCATTGAACACTTCGGAAATGAAAAATGGAAATGTGAATTTGGATATAGGATCCTCGATACCTTCAGTTATGATTTCCAACTGTTCCAATTTTACTATCATCGAGAGGGTAAGAATGACAGGTGGCTGTCATTTTTCTCCGGCATTAAAATAGCAGGAAACTTGGAATTGACAGAGACTCATATTGTAACAAAATCTGAACTATTCCTTGTGTGACCAAATGAGGTATGAAGTCGAGACGGACATCCCTTGGCATCAGTCGGATGCAAACAGAATTCTCAAATTCTGTGTAATTATTGAAATGATTGCAATACGCCTCTGGATCGCAGACGAGGTGAGGTGGGTTGATTATTATCGATTTCACTGTTTTGGTTTGATATTGTTCTGTAGGTGAAGTAGGGATATTATTAAATCGTGCCTTGTTGGATAAATCCCCCATCAACTTTGATGCAAACATGTTCTGAGTTCGCATAACCTTCACTACGCTCCTACTGTTTCCTGTATAAATATTGTAAATTCAAACTTCAAACATGGCTGGATGAAACGAGCACTGCCGCAACCATGGATTATTCAAGACATGCATATCATAGAATAATGGCATACATTCAGGAGCAAGGTACAAGGTGAAAATTCGCAATCATGAAGTGAAGTGGAATTTTTGATCCGGTATTGTTGGAGCAGCATTGAAGGATTAATATCGAACATTGTTACCTGTGTAGATTTATGATGGAGTGTGATGCAGCTATTCGGATTTAAAAAAATCAGCTACCAAATTGACGTGAGTTCAATTTTATTTCCAGTTTCTCTTTTTTGCACGCACAAGAACTTTTCATAAAGAGCCGTAGGCGAGTGAAAAATCTCGCGAATGCAAAAAAAGCTTTATATTCGAGTTGTATACATGATTTTTTCCGATACTTTGGTTTTTTAATATAATAATGATAAATGTTTTTGTGTAATGTTTAACCAATCAGAACGTTCAATTCAGATATGGTACCTTGTATAATTTCGATGATACCTGATTATATATAGAGCTACATAACATTACACGAATGAATTATTCATTATCATATTAAAAAACCAAAGTATTGGGAAAAATCATGTATACAACTCGAATATGAAGCCACCAATCGAAAATTTTACAATAATTTCATTTCCGTAGTAACCACATCTACATCAATATACAACAATGCACAAACTAACAGGACCGTCAAATTTTGAAGTTTATCAATCATTGCTCAAAAATGAGTCGATTCGATTTATCATTGAATGCAATAGACGAAAATAAAAAAAGCCTAAAGGAAAAAAAAAACGTATGGAAACAATTGAAATGAATGAATCAATTCCCACTGAAATGATAGCATCTATTTTGAAAGATTGGGCTTTCAATATGCGAAAAGGTAATGGAGAAAATTATTTAAGAAATGTGGTTAAAATGATGTGGAACGTAACGACAAAACAAATACAAGTGAAATATATGAAAGAGTTTAATAGAGTAAATTGATCCAGTCTCTAGTCAAATATTTTTAGCCGCACGAAACGCAAGAAATTCAAAAAGAAGGGAACTTGAAATGTTACCGGACAAGAGAAAGGTTAGTGCATCAGCATTTGAGGATACCGAGTACATAGCAATGATCGAAGCGTGGGATGAAAATACACCGGAAGGATTAAGAATTAATTTTTTTTTTATTGCTTCTGTAGAACTTGCGTGGAGATACAATGAAGGAGCGTCATGCTTGACTCATCATTTTTGAAAGGAAACTGGAAATGATGATACTCTAACTGGCAGAATACAATATAATCCCATTTTTACCAAAACCACATAGGGAAGAGCAAAACCGTGTGATAACAATAAATGGCTTGTACCCAACCATAATGAAGTAAGTCGTAAATGAAGTGAGTCTTGCCGGTGGGACTTCTAGATATACTAATGAAAAAAAAAAGCGAAACCATCAATATTAAAACAGAATGGTTATTTCTGACAGTAAATCCTAACTGAAAAAAACGAAAAGCCCTTGGCTGGTACAAAAATATGCCAATTGGAGTGCATGAAATGAGTTAATGGACCTTAAAGTCTGCAGAATTGGCAAATTCAAATATGACAATTTACCGAGCCACTGCTGTTTCACAATTGGCTAAAGCAGGTGTATCGGAACGAGAACTGATTAAAATAACAGGACATGTTAATAGCAATTATATCAAACCCCACCAACAGTAAGATGAACAACATCACCAAAACATAATAAATGAGATGAGATCCAATTTTAACACTACAGGTTCAAGTAATAACACCTTTGGTATTTCCAGCACTTCAATGAGCAGTAGCCATGTTTCCAGCGCAGAAAATAACTCAGTTACAAAAAACGTAGTATACAATAATTGTTATTCTCATTGTATTGATTTGTATTTGAATTAATGAATTGTTCATATTTAATTCATTTACTCAAAATATAATCGTATCAAATACAATACGTATTTCGAAATGAATACGCTTATACATCTCAAACTTCCTGCATAATTACAAATCGTGTAAGTTTGACAAAATAATCCTCCCGCTTCACGGTCGGATTATTCAAACTGTCAAACTGACACTCTTTGTAATTATGCAACAAGTTATCGATGTATAACCTGATTATTTTGAAGTACGTATGGTATTACTACTGAAAATACCCTTTATTCGTGTCGTTTCGAGAGTAAACGTCCAATTTTTATTGTTTTGGCAGTGACATTAAGCAAAATTATCTCAGTCAATCGCAATACATACCAACCAGGTAAAATCAGAACAAATATTAGGTTATCACGGTGCATAGAAACAATTTCTTATTGGAGTCGCCATCACTGTAAAACCGTAATCAGATAATTTTTGTAAATATCTAGAATATCGCTTCAATTATGGATGAAGGAAGTTATTTTAGTGTTACATCTGATATTCCTGTCAATGTGATGGAGTCAGCCGGAGCAGTTATTTCAGAACTTCTCCAAGTAAACCCCAGACTACTATACGAAAAAAATATGATGCATTTGATAGTTGGTGTTCTCAGAAAAAAATATCTAGGGTATCACAACCCATCATTCTTGCGTATTTGGAAGAAAAATATCAAACTATAAAGTCGTCAACTCTGTGGTCGAAGTTTTCTATGTTGAAATCAACTAAAGCTGTTTTTCATTGCGAAAACTGTCACAGATAGGTATACAAAATCATCATGAGAAGTTATGAGGAATCCTATAAAGATTCCAAAAATTATATGATATACTGGGTGTTAGATTTGAAATAACAAAGAATCCACTTTCTGATACAAGCAGCAACACTGTTATGTTGACGGATTGAGCATGTTTGGTAATCTACGTCCACAAATTTCCGAAATGATCTGTCATACCATCCACTGTAAGAGACAAGGGACAATAGTAAATAAGTGAATTCATTAGAACGAATGAAATCGCATCGATTTTCCTATCAGTCGCCGGTAGTTATTATACATAATTCCACAATTGGAAAGAAAGGAAGAGACAATACACGGTGATGATTTCATTACATCAGATCAACCCAGTTGAAATTAATAATTCAGTTGAACGATCATTAAAGATAATACTTCTTGGAAAAAAAAATGGATGTAACTACCTATTATCAGCAATTTGCATGGACATTACATTTAGATTAGTCTTGCCCCTATTATTGGGGTAAAAGAAAATTGATGATAATTTTTATGAAAACACTCGAGGATGATTTATTCATGCAAGATTCCGTAGATGGATAATGTTGGATTCGTAGTGAACACACGAAAGGTTTGAATCTATTATTACTACGCGATAAAAACAAAATATAATGATTTTGTGTGTCCAGAAGATGTTATAACCCCATAAATACAGAAAAACTTTCAAACATAAGATTAAAAAAGTTATTGATAAAATATGAACTCCATGACCAGAAAATATGATTCTCTGAGAAAGAAATGGGGGATGACTCCCAAATAAAAATCACTTCGGATTATGAACACAACCGTGAAACTCCAAAAATAGATATACACTCTCTAGCTCTGGAATGCAAATAAAAAAAGTCACTCTTCCAAGGAACTATATTAACAAATCATCACCCTCCACATCTAAGGAATCTCATAAAAAACAAAGAATCTATGAATCATAGGTTGTGACATCTAATTAAATGCAAAACAATCACAAAATAGATAAATCATTCATTTTTTTATACATACTTCCGGCTACAGTAACGAGCCATTAATCACTTAGACTGTGATTTATTATGACATGCCGAAAATAATTAATGTTAGGAATGTGACCAAAGGGGTTCAACAAAGAACATTGCATGGAAGGGAAGATCATATTAAAAGCACGAGACGACGCGGAACGATGCTCAGAGGTGTTTAAACTTTCATTCGATTGATATGTAGTGCAGAAAGTTGAGAAGTGCTCAAACTTTCACATAGTAATCAAATAACAATATAACATATAGTGCGGTGGGTATCAACCAAGTAACAGCCCTTGACTAGACAGTCATCAGTCATGCGTTCATTGACAAGTAATCATCTTGCAGTGAAATTGCGAAATCATTAAGAAATAAGAGTCAAACAGGAACTGCATGAGTAATGAATTCACAAAGTGAATACCCAGTTGAACAGTATTTACTATTGATAAAATTTATGTTATCCATGCTCCAGGAACGAGATAAGACACCGAAAACCTTCAACCAATAGTTCATGATCTCATAGAAAAACATTACCAATACAACTATAGTCTAATTCACAGTGCGATATGAAGGTAAATGAACAACTTTCGCGGAAATAAATAAAATAGTAATACAACTAAACTAATATCGTGTAAAACAAATATCGAGTGAATAAGTGTTGAAACCTGATGGTCTGGAGTAAGCTCATATATTTTTATTGATTTATGTTTGGGCAAATTGAATCAATTATAATTTTCATGTGTTTTTAAATGTTTCTCCATATTTTATGTTCCCATATTTTTCAAATAATATTTATCAACAGTCTGTTCAACAATTGATGACATTTTTACTTATATTCAGTCCACTTGACTTTGAGAATGTCAAAAACTGACCTAATGTAAAATCTCAACCGTTCTTTGACTATTTTATCATTTTATCAGTATATAGAACTGATGGAAATGCTATGTAACTATTATAAAATATATATAAATATTCTACTGCTCTTCCAAGTGCATTATTTAACAATATTTCTGAGATCGGTACGTGCTTCCATCTAAACGCCCCACATTCCCTGTATTAGGAGAAAGAGGTATTTTCCCTGTAGGCCGCACCAGCGAAATAATCTCGGTTTGACCATCATCAGACAGTCGATGCTCTCATTTCTCAAGTTCCCAACCCAACAACAAAGGAGGGAGTAAAGTGATTAATTCATAATATTTGAAAATTCCTTAGCGTTTATTGGTCTTTTTTTGAAGGAGTGTTCCCTCTGTTCTATATTCAGGAAAGAAAGATCTACGGAAACGGTCTCCTGCTATCTACTCAATCATATTCTGAAAAAGATTAATGATGGGGATTATGTTGTATCCCTTCTATTTGATCTATCGAAAGCTTTCGATGCCGTGGATCCTCTCAAATCAGTTTCTAAGCTTCATGCCCTAAACTTTCCTGTACATGTAATAAACTGAATACACTCATATATGACAGCACGAGATTTGGTAGTGAGATATGGTGATGTTAATTCTAGAAAAGATCCTGTGAAAAAGGGTGTCTCCCAGGGTTCTGTCCTGGGACCTCTACTCTTCACTATTTTCATTAACGACCTACCTGAACATATGAAAGCTCACATAACAATGTATGCTGACGACACTACGATTACAATCGCTAGCAATGATATTGAAGTATTGAAAGCGGAAGTTTTCAAAGTTGTTGATGAATTTGGATCCTGGTGCCAACGTAATTCGTTAGTACTCAATGTAGATGAAACGATGACAGTGAACTTCTATCTTAGACGCCCAGTTCCCAATCCGATGAAGAGTGATGTAGATATCAATTTATCTGAGAAAGTGAAGTTTTTGGGATCGCAAATAGATAGTCAGCTCACCTGGGATGACCACATAGACAGTGTCTGTAAAAAACTTGATAGCTCTCACTTTGCAGTCTCTCAAATGAAGTATTGTCTTGACACCGCTGGCTTGTTGACCATTTATTATGCCTTAGCACACTCACACATATCTCCAAACATTCTCCGTTGGGGTAGAACTACAAATTTCCCAAGAGTTCGTGTAATTCAAAAGAAAATCGTTAGATTGATTTTTAAAGTTGGATATGAAGATAGCTGTAAACCAATCATGATTCAAAATCAAATTCTAAGCACTCCCTGTATATATATTCTTAAGTGTCTGGTGTACGCAAGGAAAAATCTGCAATACCTACCCACTCTCTCAATTGCACATGAACACAATACACGCAACAGCAATACTTTAATGGTACCTACACATCGAACACTAGCATATGAGAGATCACCACATTATAATGCAATGAAATTATATAATGAACTCCCACTGAGAATCAAGCAAATTCCTGGTCAATTTAAATTCGAAGCCGAGGTAAAAAACTTCTTGTGAATGAAAGTTTTCATAGCATACATGAATACTTGGATGATAACCAACTATCTGTATATTAGGTTCGAATAGTGCCTTCCTGTTTGTAAATGTTTATTTCCATCTATTGCTATTCCTATATATGTTTTTTTTAATATATATGTTTTTTGTATAGTACCTATTTATTTCACCATAATATTTATATTATCTATTTATTTATGACACTCACTTTATGACGTGCCATATGAAGTACCTGTACCTGAATGGTTAATGCATTTCTATTCTATTCTATAAAAGGCCAGTGGCGTAACAATGGCAATGCAGGTGTGGTGTGTTGATTAATAACACAAAGACACTGTTGAGGGGAAATTTTTTTTGGGAGATATTTGATGGGGAATACTATAAAGTGGTGAAATAATATTATTTCCTGTTAATTCTCTCAACAACCAACTGCGAGCATGATCGATGGAGATGAAACTACCTGAGAAACAATTTAATTGATAGACATGTATTAACTGTAACAGAGTCCAGGAACTTTCATTGAGCTGCTTTGAGACTACGGAGAGCCGCCTGAAAAATGTCATCATTCTCATAGCATAAATACATTTTTTTCACATTATGAAAACCTGAAAAGGTTCCTGAAACCATGGGAGGTTCTTTCGCGACCGGATGTCGAAAGTTCATCATGGAAATGACATTTGTTTGGTGACATGAGATAAAGTCACGTTTCGAACATCGGATGATTGGATCTGGAGTTCAATTAGAAATACCAAACTGTCCATAACTCGACAAAGAGCATCACCAATTATCGAACAATATCTCATGAAAATGACTGTCAAAGACAGACGAAAATATTGGCGCACATAAAAGATAGACAGGCTAGTGATTTCAAAGGGGTTTCATCTTTTTCTTCATCATCTATACTTCTCCACAACATTTTCAACTTGACAAATTGTCCGCGGCGATCGGTTGACGGAGTCTGTCGGTCAGTACCTAAGGACATCCCTGTCCCCAGATATAGATCAAAATCCCAGTAGACTCTCCTTGCTGAGTTATTCAGAACAGGATATGGAACTCACTTTCCATTCCTGAATAAATAATGACTATAATTGTGGAAATTGATCCACTCAGGGATAGAACCATATCCAACAAGCAATTATTGGGATGAATGATTGAAATAATCAAAAATCGATAGTTCAATTCATTCTAGAACCGAGAACATAGTTAACGAAAATCGACTCGAAAAAAGACAATACAGAATTGTTCAGCGTTAAATGTAGCAGATTATCACCAATCAATTAATCGGCATAGTTCAATTGGCTTTGCAACCGCACAATTCATTTTGGTATTGGAACAGGTTTTTTTCAATGCGAAACATTGTAGGTTTACAATAGAAACACAACGAAATCGTTAGAATGTAATTCTTTTCTCATGTTTGATCAGATATGGAATTCCCAATGAATTTCAGTGTATCTATGCTTTTCGTGCTATTGTAATATTTTGGAACAAGGATTGTCGGGTTGAGGAAATATAGTTCATCCATTATCAATTGCAGAAGCATAAAAAACAATATTTCCAGTCTTGAGGCGTAATCCTTCGAGCAGCAGAGGCGGAGATAACTAATTTTATTTAGATATTCAAATATTTTGAAAATACGGTAAAATAAAAAAATATGCCATAAACGAGAAAGTATATATTAATAGGCAATCGAATCATCCTACTTCCATTTTTCCATGGTCGAAAAAAAGCCATATTTTCCAACCAAACACATCACAACTATAGAATATTTCGAAACTTATTTCGATCCCAGACCAGAGACGCTACTGGCTTCCATTTACTCAGACCCCCTGAAACTAATGATTTTATTAGTCTCAACGTATATAATAATGATAATAATAATAATAATAATTATAATAGTAATAATTTTATTCACACATCGCTTTTTGAATTACATTACATGTAAGTGAAATACAAAAGAAGGAGGAGGGAATAAATTGAAAACCCTACAGTAGAACAAGTCTGTGCCTAGGGCTTGAGTGCAAGTAGCTAGATTGAATGTAATCAATAATTTGAAAAAGTAATGAAATATTCAAACAAACATAGACTAAGGTACAAGATAAATACTTAATAACTAATAAAATGGTTAAAAAATAGATTATAATCACAATAACAAGTGATGTATAACCTGAAACAAATGTGTTTTTTATGATTTGGTGAATGTCAATATTTGGACAAACATATAATAATTTTTATTTCATAAATTTTCCAAATACGATAAAATGAAACATGAAAACAGAAGTATGGAGATTTAAAATAAACGTGAAAGAAAAAAAAAGTAAAAAAAAATCACAGAAGCTACAATAGCTTGTGTGTGATATATTAGGGGTTCAGGAAAAAAAATAGTACACTATGTACAAAAGATATGTGAACACTGACGTGGTGGATAAACACAGACAACCACAAGGAAACGATTCCGCGCGTGGTGCACTATCTGTGTTTATTGCATCGCTTTTATAAACTGAGAAATATTCTATGTGTAAACCAAAATAATAATAGTTTTAGACGAGTATAAAGTTTTCCTAACAAATCTAGCAACCGACATTGACTGTATTGTTTTCACCGAAACACGACAAATAGATCACTTACCTCTATACAACTTACCAGGATATAACCTCATATATAATGATGGCCACTTCAATCAAAATGATGGAACAGTGATGTATATAAAATCCAGTTACACGTATACCTACAGAATATTACAACTAGGAGCCAGCAACACTATTGAGACAACAGTGCAACTCCCCAACAAAAAATGCATAGTTATAACCTTACTACAGATCCCCGTCGTTGAATACCTCTGAATTCGTAGATGATCTACACGAGTATCTCAAACTCCACAGCACTTATAATGGATTATATAGTCTCTTTATAGGCGATATCAATATCGATCTGCTCGATGAAGAAAATGGAACAGTAAACGACTACTTGAGCGTCCTGAATGAGTTTGACTATAGATCAACAATAAACAGTCCTACAAGAGTCCAAGGAAATACTAAAAGTTGTTTAGACCACATCTTTTTCAAATCCAAAATATGTGCAATACGTGATCATATCCTACCCATTATAACAGAAACAAAAATAACCGATCATTACAGCACAGCTTTACAAATTATACTCAATGAAATTCGACCAAAAATAAATAAGTGTACATACAAAAAACATATAAATAGTTCTAAACTTCGTCGTATACTAAAACAAGAAACGTGGAATGCAGTTTATTCAGCTGAATCTGTCGATGCTGCAACTGAAACATTTTTAGAGACAATCTTATTGAATATTAAACAGTCTACAGTTAATTCTACAATAAAAAATAAAAAAATTACACCTTGGATTACCAACGGTATCATAAAATCAATAGAAACAAAAAACAAGCTTTTTGAAATTGTGAAAAAATATCCAGAGAATCAGGACTACAAAACACGATATGAGAAATACAGAAATAAGCTAGTCAGTTTAATAAAAGAGCAAAAATATAAATATTACCAAAAACAAATTACGCAGAATCAATCCAACACGAAACAACTATGGAACATAGTAAATGAAATAAGTAAATCTAAACCAAAAAACACCACCATAAATAAATTACAGGATGATTCTGGCAATATTATTGAAGATAAAACAACAAAACAAATTGCAGACTATTTCAATAAAACTTTCACAGAAATCGGCCTCAAACTGGCCAGTGATATACTTCAAAATCCTGATTATATTCCGCATCGGCCCACCCTTTTAAATAGTTTTGTCCTAACTCCCACTTATGAAAACGAAATAGTTGACATTATTAACAACCTGAAGTTGAAGAAAGCCCCCGGATATGACGAAATAGGAGCAGAAACCTTGAAACTCGTTGCGCAGTACATAACAAATCCCTTGATCTACATATTCAACAAATGTATGGAGAACGGCATATGGCCTACCGTCTTCAAAAAAAGTGTAGTCACACTCATTTTCCAAAAAGGTGACGAAACTATCGTGACAAATTACCGGCCTATATCTTTAATTATCACCCTGTCAAAAATCTTTGAAAGGATCATAGCAAATCGCTTGAATTCTTACCTTCAAAAATATAAAATAATCTCAGACAACCAGTTCGGATTAAAAAAAAATTGTTCAACGGAAGATGCAATCTTACTTCTAACGGAAAAATATATGATGCAATGGATGCGGGAAAACCATGCCTGGGAGTATTCCTTGACTTGTCAAAGGCATTTGACACAGTGAGTCACAGATTACTACTAGAAAGTTTCGAAGACATTGGAATTCGTGGAATCGAAAACAGACTATTTAAAAGTTATTTGGAAAACAGAAATCAAATTGTACGAATAGAAAGTATAAACAGCGACAACCTCCCAATTCAATATGGTGTCCCTCAAGGTAGTGTCCTCGGTCCAATATTATTTAATATATATGTGAATAACTTGTTCTCTATTGCGTCGAATGGTACCATTGTGGGATTTGCTGATGATACGGTAGTCCTATATACTGCAGATACGTGGCCAGAACTCAAACAAAAAGCAGAATTGGACTTTAGCACAATACACGAATGGTTGAAATACAAACTATTAACTTTGAATATCGAAAAAACATGCTACTTGCCATTTTGTTGCAATACCACCACAATTCCACTCTTTGATCAACTCTCTATCCGAGATGGCAGTCAGACATACGACATCAAAATGGAAACCAAAATTAAATATTTAGGAATATATCTTGACATACATATGAAGTGGAATGTACACATCAACTTTGTATGTAAAAAACTCAGATCAATGCTATCAAAATTCAAATACTTGAGTACAATTCTAACAATACCACAGTTAAAAACCCTATACCATGCTTCAATCGAAAGCCACATAAGATACGGGTTGGTCACATGGGGAAGTGCATTGAAGAGCCATTTACATCCACTTCAAATTTTACAGAAATATCACCTCAAAATCATTTATAAGAAAAAAATAACATTCTCATCCAAAGAACTTTTTCTGGAAACAGAGGTGTTGGATATACGTCAATTATATTACTTTAAAGCGGTTGAAAGATACCACAAATCAAAAAATTTCTCTTATCCCAAGCATTCGTACAGCACTCGACAAAAGAAGTCACAGCTTGTACCGCTAGCGCAAAAAGCAATTGGACAACGCTCTTACTCCATCCTAGCTCCAAAATGCTATAACACCATACCACACAATATTAAAGATACCACTAATCCATACAAATTCAAAAAATTATTAAGAACTCACATTATTCTACTGGGACAACAATACGCCACTAACTTAATAGAACAAACTAATTAAAATTTACTGGATAAAAAAAACAAAATAAAAAAAAAAAAAAAAAAAAAAAAAAAAAACTGATTTAGACTTCAACTTATTCAAGTCTGACTCCAAATCTTACCTGATTCATCCTTTTAAGACTCTAACTAACTAATACTACGTGGAAAAGTAGCGAACTTTCCACAACTCCTACCGGAAATCATCTCTTTTTTATGATTACTGACTATTAATTGTGATCTATTGCTTATACAACGACTGTTCTAGTTTATGTTACTCCTTTATATTGAATCTCGAACAGTTCTGCTTTTGTGATATTCAACTTATGGAATTGCAAATGAAATAATTGTTTCACTCCATAGATATACCCACGCTCAAGGCATTTTCCTTGTGGGATTTTTTATTTAGAGATAATTTTTTAATAATTTTTTATTCTTCTAGCATAATTTTATATTTATATATAGTAAATGTACCAAAATATTGTCATATACCCACGCTCAAGGTTTCCCTTTTGTGGGTCTTCCTTGTTTATTCAGAATTTTATGATACTTGTATAATTTTATATTTTATATAGTACTATATTGTGACACTTATATACTTGTGGGATTTTTATTTAGAGATAATTGTTCAATAATTTTCTATTCTTCTAGTATAATTTTATATTTATATATAGTAAATGTAGCAAAATATTGTCATATACCCACGCTCAAGGTCTTCCTTTTGTGGGTCTTCCTTGTTTATTCAGAGGAAATTTCTTTTTTTTATGATAAAAAAAAAATAAATAATCCCATAACTATTAGAATTATACTTAGTACATACATACACACAATAATCACATACATAGACACACACTCATAAACGTATATATATATAATAATAACAATAATAAACTTTAATTATAACTACAACTAAGATGTTGAATTGGATGGTGCTAGACTATAACATGTTCTGTTTGTGGATATGAAGTTTTGTGGTGTGCTCAAGGGAATGGTGAAGAGCCAAGTTTTAATTTCATTCTTGAACATTTGAAACGAATTGATTCTTTTAAATTCCGATGGAAGCTCATTGAAAAGTTTCGGTCCTAAAAAGGTGTGACATCTTTGACCTATTGTTTTTCCTGCTCTGGGTATTACGAATTTGTTTCTGTATCTTGTATCGTAAGAGTGTTGAATGTGTTCCAGGGACGATTTATTTTTGTACTGTCTTAAAAGGATCATTTTTGCATAAAGTTGGTAAACATTCATCAATGCCGTTTCTTGGTAGAGTCTATCAGATTGATACATCCTCGGTTTTCAGTAGATAATTTTGAGGATGCACTCTTGAATTTTCTGTAAGTTTTCGATCAGTGTTGCTGAGGCGGCACCCCATGCTATGAGTCCGTAGAAAATGTGGCTTTCGACCAAAGCGTAGTACAATATCCTCAGATATTCATTATTCATTATGTCGGAGATGTTCTTAAATCTATATAACATTTATTTTAATTTGTTGATTATATAATTAATGTGCTCTTCCCAACTCAAGTGGGAGTCTATGTACATACCCAGATATTTGATTTTATCAACAGACTCTATTTTTAAAGAGTTGCCGTTATCTCATTGTATATTTAGTTCATTAAATTTAGTTCATTATATACACACATGATATACACACCTACAAGCATCATCATTGGCTTGCGGTCACTCAAACAGCTGTCACTCAAACCCACATTGAGTATCGGCTCTTCTGATCTTTTTTTGATCTACCGTTCGCCGACGGAAAATGTTTACGAGTAGTACACATTATTTTTCGTTCCGTTTCTTCGCATATACGTTCGTGTTAGCGAAGTGAGTTTTTGATTTGCTCCCTATTGAAACAGCTTCTGCAATTGAAAATGGTCAAACTATATCAATGACGATACTAGATGGAGCCGCATTATTTGATGATTTTCAGTCATTTAGGAAAGGATGTGGTATATTGTTGAAATCATTTCAGACAGATCCTTCCGAGTATTCTGATTTTGAATATGGAGCCCAGGAAAAGCTACCACTGAGTCCCTTTTTTTTCGATGTAACTGTAATGACTTGTCGCCATGTCATCTTCAGTTTAATGCAAGTCTTATATCCGATCCAATGCGAGACATATATGAATACGCTCTTCCCTACTCCACCTTTTGATATATGATATTATATGTTTGCATCCAACATTATGCTGAATTTGGACCATTCAAAACATACTATGAGGAAGTAGTATATGATCAGGATAGGAGACAAAGCTATACCATTCTGTGAGAATTGCATTGGAAAATATAATAATGAGATTTTGTTATTCCCCAGAATCAAACTGAATCTTGTTCATAGCAATGTGAATTAAATCAATCATCACAATTTCAAAGGGGGTACATCACAATAATAAAAAATATAGCAGTTTTTCCACCAAACTTCTAGTTTTCTGTACAATTACCAAAAATCCCCATGGAAACTCTATCACACATCAAGAATTTTGTCAGAAATTCTACTTTTTGTCTGATTCAAAATAACATTATTGAATTAATTGAGCGAAATATTAATTCTGATTGTTTTTCACACACATATATAAATATATATATATATATATATATATATATATATATATATATATATAATATATATATATATATATATATATATATATATATATATATATATATATATATATATATATATATATAATTGTAGTGGGTTTTCTTGGGTTTTGGTTCGTTAGGATAAGTAACTATTTTTGTTTAAAACATTTTAATGGACAGCTTTTAATAATAATGACGTTTCGCCTGGAGGCCCCCAGGCTTCTTCAGATTAGAGCTATAAGAAAATTTATATGGTACAGCCATGTACATTATGAGTGACAATGTGGTTTTTCTTACCTGCCAAAACAATTTCATAGGGGTAAAAAGTTCAAAGGTTGTTGGGTCTTTTTCCATTCTATTCTAGATTTCTTACGTTTCATCATGATATTTTTAGGATATACTATCTCCAAGCAGATGAGAAATCAATGGAGCACAGAAATTTTCTACCTTCACTTCATTACGAGAACGTGGTATCTATTTGTCTGGATTGACATTTGACAGTATATACGGAACGCATGAACTTGTGTTTCTGTTTTTTGGTGTGTTCGTTGTTGTTTTTATTTTTCATACCTGGTCTGTTCGTTTTTGTTAGTGTGGGCTGTATGGGTTCTTTCAGTTTTGTTTGTGTAGCATATGATTGACATGTTATTTGGTTTTTGACATAACGAAAGTTTTTTTGAGCAGAGGTAAACAAAACGGGGAGTGGGGGTCGTTTAATTTTCAAAGGATATTAAAATATGTTTTGCTTAACTGTTTGATGTCTTTTTTATCGTTTAAAGCAAGATACCACGTTCTCGTAATAAAGTGAAGGTAGAAAATTTATGTGCTCCATTGATTTCTCATCTGCTTGGAGATAGTATATCCTAAAAATATCATGATGAAACGTAAGAAATCTAGAATAGAATGGAAAAAGACCCAACAACCTTTGAACTTTTTACCCCTATGAAATTGTTTTGGCAGGTAAGAAAAACCACATTGTCACTCATAATGTACATGGCTGTACCATATAAATTTTCTTATAGCTCTAATCTGAAGAAGCCTGGGGGCCTCCAGGCGAAACGTCATCATTATTAAAAGCTGTCCATTAAAATGTTTTAAACAAAAATAGTTACTTATCCTAACGAACCAAAACCCAAGAAAACCCACTACAATTACATACATATATATATATATATATATATATATATATATATATATATATATATATATATATATATATATATATATATATATATATATATATATATCTATATAGTCATGTTAGGAAATGTTGATCAAATAATGAAACTAATCATTCACTATTATTATTATTATGTATGTATGTTATCGTGGTTCATATTATGTTTGTTTTACAATTTTTCTATATTTTTTGCTGTTCTGGAATCTTGTAACATGTTCTAGTCAACGCATATGTCTCAAAAAGTCAGCACCGAAGTATATCTATTGTCAGTATGTTACCAACAATACATTCAATTTGCACAACCAATAAAAATAATATAGAAATCAAAATTCATAAAAAAATATTGGATCTCAAGTAGACGCGATGATATTCAAGTTGGAACATCCTGTATGGTGAATCATATCAGAAGGAAACCCAACAGCGAGATGTCAAAAACAATTTGAGGAAAATAGTGAAATATAAAAAATTTAAAACAGAAAAGTGTCATATATGAATTTCAACAATTTTTTTACATATAATATAAGATCTAGAATTATATATTGTAGATAAAATCATAAGAAAAATTCAGAATAACGAAAAACTTGAAGGAGATGAAAAATGATGTAAAAACGAAATCATGTACCAATTTGAAAAACAATTTATCATAAAACATAAGAGAAAAACAAGCAAAACTATCCTTACACGTTATGAAATGAATCCAGATGATAATTGGAAAATAAAGCAGAAAGAAAAAACCATTCGCTCTATAAATATAACAAAAGTCCTGTCCGTGACGTTGACAGTGACAAAAGGGGGCCTCCCACAGTGGAGCTATACTTTTCCAGATATCAAGAACACTTCTAACAGTCAGCAGAATACTAAAAAGAGAGAATAGCAGGTAGTTTTGAAACCAGTACTTAATAAAGTGAACATATCAGGACCAGACACTCATTTTGGTTATGTGGATCACTTGTATCCATGCATTTGAACATTTATTGGTTTTATCTATGCACATAGACTAAGCATAACCATGAAAAGTTATATTCACTAAGTATTCTATCACACATGAGCAAGTTTTACTAGGTCACATCACCTTTCTGATTTAGATAAGTTAGATATCGCAGGTTAGGTCAATTTGAGAACTTATTTCAATGAAAAAATAACTATTCAACGATTTTTCTGAATGTTTTGTTTATTTATTCAATACCTACTCATAAATCTTTCCACAAAATAGCACTTTTGACGTCAAGCAGCGCAACAAGTTGGCATTACAGAACCCCACTTTGAGAACGGAGATGCATCATACTCCATAAGCGTACCGACTGAGCTGGAATAAGGTAAAAGATTATTGAAAAAGGGGGAGAACAACATAGCCGGAATTTAATTACTGTTATGGTGGGTATTTACTGTTTAAAATCATTGAATAAAAAAAACCAATCGAACAAATTTATCATAACAAATATTTTATTATGATGACTCGTTATGAAATATAAACGATGAATGAATAACAATAACAAACATTATAATAATTAGTACCATCATTATAATATATATATATATATATATATTTATATATATATATATATATATATATATATATATATATATATATATATATATATATTCATATATAAATATATATATAATAGGAAAGTTTTTTTAGTACAAATCCTTTTTTTACAAAAACTTAATTCACTAGGCACCATAAAGTTTCGAGTGTTTTTATCATAAATCCAGATATTTTATAACACCAGTCATTTATCTTCCAACCGGTAGTAGTGTTTTTGTGTATAATGAGTGAGATGTCCATTGGTTTGGTGAAAAAACAATCGATATAGTGAATAGTAAACACTCACTCTGGAAATTTTATCACGATAAACAAGAATTTTGTCAGAAACGCTGCTTGTTGATTGATTCAAAATAAAATTTGTGAATTGATCGAGAAAAAATTTAAAATTTTTAGTGTTTTCATTTCAACTAACCAGTGGTATTTTCATCGGTACAGTTTTCTCTCCTGTATATAATGCATGGAAACAACATTCACAAGAAAAAATCCAGGGATAATTTAACCACCAATTTTATAGTCGATAATAAAATTTCACACAAAAAATTATAAATAATATTGTAGAAAAAATGTAATACCTGAAGAATCTAACTTTTTGAATTGCTTTATCTGAAACTAAAATTGCAAAGAAGAATATTCTGATTTTTTAAGTTCAAACAATCATTCATTTCGACGGTTATAGTTTTGTCGACGTGAAACCATTGAACACAAAATTGTTTTGAATTCAAAATAGCCAGATTTGTTATTAAAACACGAAGAAAACTATTTCCGAAACAGTAATAGACCCAATAAAATACACAGCCCAAAATGATATGATGCATTTGATACTCCCGTTAACACCTTAAGATACTATTTCAAAACTAATTCTCCAGAAGTCTAGACAAACAAAAAAACGAATTTCTCCCTTTTCAGTTCACCAAAAATGACACGAATGGATGATCAGTATTTTTTTTTATTATTCAGAATGAAAACAAGCATATAATTTGGAAAATTGTATTCAACATTAGACACATGCTTAACCCTAAACTCAAAATTGAACTCTGCGAGTTTGTCACATGCCAACTATTGCGACTACGTTTATGTGCCCTGTACATTTTTCAAGGACAGTTATCAAATTAAAAAAATCCAAAACTTTTGCTTGAGATTAATTTTGGGTATTATAAAATTCTAAAGGATTTCTCATACTCTTAAAAATGTCCGCTGGCTCAACATGAACAATAGAAGGAGACTACACTCGGTCTCTCTCTACCACGAAATAATATCTCAAGAAATCCCATCTTACTAGCTACAAAAATCAAATTCAGAACAGATATTCATAATATAAACTCAAGAAGAAAAGATCATATCTCTATCCCTCTTCGCAGCTCCAGTTCATTTTGAGGAAGCTGTTCCTATCAAATATTTAAGAAGTATAATAATTTCCCGAATGATTCGCGAAACGTTTAAAAAACTAGTTTTTGAAAAATATTTCAGTGAGCAAGAAATACGTACTTTCTGAAGTCTCTCTGGGCCTCAAAAAATAAAAATAAAAAAATAAATAGGGTATATGCTAGTTCATGCACTGTAGTAAGGTCTAGTATTAATATTTCCCTCAGGTTCGTGGGGTAGAGAACAGTTCTATATTTATTTTTATTTTTTTTTTATGTTCTGGTTCCCACGAAAAGGGATATCCTGTAATGTTCAGAGAACATCGTGGGAACCTAGGGAAAGAAGGTAGGAGTTGGTGTTCTTCTTAAATTTCTGAAGGTTGTATGCCTCGGGGAACACCTCCCTAGGCAATGAGTTCCAAAGCCTCGCTGTTCGTTGGATGAACGAGTCTTTGGCAAGTGATGTTCTGCAGGTCTCCAAAGTGACCACGAAGGGGTGTGATGACTGAACTTGACGGGTTAATCTCGAAGAGACTGCCAAAGCAGGAACGATTGTTGATATTTCAGAAGAGCATCGCCCATGAAAATATCTATAAAATAGAGACAAATCGCCAACTTTTCTACGGTGTTCCAGACAAGTGAGCGAGTTTGTAAGCAAGGCATCACCGACGAGACGAATTGCCCTTTTTTGGACAGAATCCAATAGCCTCAGGATATGTTTAGGTGCCGCACTCCAAATATGGGAACAGTATTCCAGGACAGGTCGGATCTGTGCCTTATAGATCATAAGCAGCTGACTGGGGGTGAAATAGCTCTTGGTACGAAACAAAAAACCAAGTTTTTGGGATGCACTTTTGGCAATGGACCTCACGCCTCATATTGATTACGCGCCTTTTATTCTTTTAGTGACAATAACACTTATCCTTCTTATTGTAAATTTTTATTATCATTGTCATCAAATTGGATAATAAAGAGTATTATTATCAATATTATAATAAATACATGAAACGAATGATGTCATAGAGTCAACGTTACTTTATTTCGACTGGCATCATTATGTCCAACTCCATTTACCCCCGTGAAATCAGCTCCCATTGGTAGATACCGACAATAACGATCGTGGTTTTTCTCTGATAGTCTTCACCAACTCCTTCCACCGTCTGCTTCTCAATATTCCATCGCAACCCAATATTTCCTTTTGTGCATTATAATTACAAATCATTATTGAAATTCTGCGGTGCACGAAAATCCGTATCTATATTTTTGTTTTGCTCTAACGGCGGTCTCGATGGAAAGATCTCATTTATTTTCAAACTCCATTCAGGTGGAATGTTCGACGTGAAATGAACCTGTGAATAATTCAGGTTAGGTAAACATGGTAAACGGGTCGAAGAAGGAATTCGCTGTATTTGTCCGCAACAGCTTCGCACAATAGTCCGACGATTCCATGTCGATTACTCTGGAGATTTTCGAGGATTATGCTTTTACAAGTAAATCCGAAACAAGATGTCGACTTGGAAATTCCTTATTGGCTCGTCGAATTCGCGGATTTGTTAGGCGGGAATGACAGTTTCGTGAAATGGAAAATCAAATTCGCGGAAAGTGGGGAGCAAGACGAGCCGATGGAAGCATGTCTTTCAGAATATAGGTACGTAAAAAGACTTGGGAGCCTATTTCGACTAGTGTCTCATTCCGCAGTTGATGTGGAGGGATTATTGACATATTCAAACAGCTCGGAGGCAGTGGGAGTCGGGTTGAAACAAGTATGGTATATCTAATTCCCAGTTGGATGGAATGATAACAGAATGATTAACATAATAGGATTTGCCGCTTTATCGCCATAGTCGGAGATTTATTATTTCACTTCAACTTTGCCTATGTTTCTTCAAATATATCAAAGTCAGTTGATTGTACAGAAAAAATCATAATGGAACTCAATTTTCACTTTTTCCAATCCTCTTATGCTAATATACGATAAAAAGAAATTCAAATTACTTTCCTAATGATTGAGAATTTGAACATTTATTGATATAATTATCATTTATGAAATTAACCGCCCAAAAATATGATCGTATGTGATGGGGATTATAGAAACAAATGTCAGTAAACTATCTAGAAAAAAATATTAATAAAGGAATTCGTCAGTTTTTTGGGATAATTTTCTTCAATAATCTTCAGAAACGGAAAACAATCAATGCTGAGAATTATGCCAACTGATTGCAGCATTCAAATGATGCAATCTGGAGAAAACTGGCAGATTTGGCTGAAAAGAGAGTTTGTTTCATAAAGACAGTGCAGTTCACGAATCCATTATCGCGACAGCCAAAATCAATAAGTTAGAGTTTGAATTGCATCCTCACGCACCCTGTTAGCCAGCTTCATCCCCCGGATCATTTCCCCTTTCTGAATCCAAACTGATCACAATTGAGGAATCTATCAAGCCGGCGTCTCACGGCGCGAGACTTGACGAGCTTGGCTTGGAGGATGGTGCTTGGAGCACAGGAGTGAGGCCTGTGCAATTTCGAGCCTGATCGGTACCACGGCGTGTATAATTTCACCGACTCGTCGTCTATCAGTGGGTAGAAGTTGGTACACGAGCCTAGGAAGGCATATATTGTCCAGTGCAGTAGCTATAGATATCGCCGATGAGAGTATAACATGTGCAGCAGCGTATTTTTTCTTTCCCATAAAAATCTGAAAGTTCAGTAATTGCTTCTGAATTCCATACCATGTTGTTACGATACACAATATTGAAAAGTCGAGCTCGTCAAATCTCGCGCCGTGAGACGCCGGTTTTTAAGATCCAAAGTATTTCACGAGTCTCAGCTTTAATAGTATTTCAAAAACTTTGGAGAATATTGATAACGGAAAATATTTAAAATATATTTAAAAAAAAGCGCACTAGTGAAAAATTAAAAATATATTTAAATATATCATTATTCTTAATGATAGTATTTAATGTATTGGAAATGTATTTAAATAATTGAAGTATACTGAAGGTATTTGAAGTACTAGAGATGTATTGAAAATAATAAAGTTATACAGAGGGTAATGAAAATACTGGAAATGTACTAAGGTTTGAAATGTAAAGAAAATAAATGGAACATAATTGATACAATATTTCGGTTGATTAAGGTAATCGAAACGTGATGAAACTATTGAACAGAAGGGATCAACGATTTTGGTATAATTTACCCAGTCATTGGGACATATTATTATATTTTATTCAAAAATTCTTCATTTGAGGATCTAGGAAAAAAACTGAAAAATTAAAAGTATTCCAAAATGAATATTTATTAATGAATAAAATGATTAATAAAGGTTTTAATATCAAACTGAAAACAAACTATGCTGATAAAACATCAGATCAACTCTAGGAACAATCTACCAGAAAAAATTACTGCTGTTTTTGCGGTCCGGTTTACTCATGCCCACACTGGTGAAACAGTTTATTCATAGGTAACTGAATCAATTAACAACTAATAAATCATTTACTCGAATAATTTATAAAAATAATGTATAACAAATAACACGGAAAAAGCAGAACGAAAATGTTTATCTGTCTCGTTATCTGATAATATGAATTATTCACTTTGAATAAACATAAAGTCAATAATGTATACATTTTTGGTAATATCACTCAACAAATAATTTTATTGGGAATAAATTTATATCGTTAATTATGAACATATCGACCCCTAACAAACTATTGATTTTCACTAGCCAACCCGACAGACGTTGTCCCGTCCATATTTCTATATTCCCTAATTTTCTTTCCTGAAAACTCTCGTCCGCATAGAATTTCTTTTTTCCTATGTGTTTTTGTTGTTGTTCCATCTAGGTTATGCATTTGACTCTTTCGGCTTCATGTTATTCTCTTATCCCGTTTTTTCGCTATCCCATTTTCCCGTTGTCCCGTTACAGAGTTATCGCGTTTTCCCGCTATTAAGTTATCCCGTTATCCTGTTTTTCCGTTATGCCGTTTTCCAGTTATCTCTTTTTTGGTTATCCCGTTATACCATGTTCCTTTTTTTCCGTTATCACGTTTTTCCATTATCCCTTCATCGCTTTTTCCCGTAATCCCGTTTTCTGGTTATCTCGTTTTTCTGCTATCACGTTATCCCGTTATCCAGTTTTCCGTTATCCCGTTTTTGCGTTCGTTTTCACATTTTCCCGAAAAAAAATTGCCAAATCGGTCCAACAGCTTACCAACACAAACAGAAATCTATTTTCATTTCATGTTATACCTTGTGTAACAGGATCATGGTACACTCCCCGTATCTCCTTCAGTTTTGAAGGTAATTGATTGAAATTTGGGATATCCCATATACATAATAAGCGGCCCTTTGACCTGTATATCATTACCTTTCTGAAATCTGCATAATTTTCTGAATTCAAAGATACCACATAAGTGACATTTCAAACGTCAATATTTTTAATAATTCAATTTTTAGTTTTCCATTTAGGTGTGCCATGATGGTTCCGATTTATTCCAATTGACCCGTCTACTGCTAGAAGAATCTAAATCCCGTCAAAAATACTAAATTGCGTTTTTTATGAGCAAATAAAGTTCATCGTAATCGATTTTGGGGTAAAACTCAATTTTTTCAAATGGAACCATATTGGTACCGTGGTACCATTCTTTAGTACTATTAGGTATTGGTTTATCGGTGTTTTTATTGTGTATTGGAAAAGTCTTTACATTTGTTGTTATTTTCATTCAAAATGCCCCACATTCATACAAGGGATGAAAAAGTGGACATGTTAATTATTTATGGGGAATGTAGAAAAAATGCCGTTACGGCTAGAAACCTTTATGCCAACCGATATCCTGATAGACAATGTCCAGCAAGAAATTATTTTAATTGTCTTGGAAATCAATTCCGAAGAGAGCCTAACCATGATCCCGAAGAAAACGTTATCATTGACGAAGGAACGGAAATCAATGTTTTAGCTCGAATAGAAGTTGATAAGACTGTTTCTTCAAGGCAAATTGGGTTTGAATTGGAAATTAGTCACCAAACGGTAAGCCGAATCTTGCACGAACATTATAAATCTTTCACATATCAATTGCACCAGCACCTGTACGAAAATGATAATGAACGTAGGATGGAATATTGCAATTGGATCTTGCGGAAGGATTTTATTTTCGGACGAAACTAGGTTTACAAATATGGGATTATTTAACCGACCAAATACAAGGTATTGGTCACAGAAAAATCAAAATTCATTGAGAAAGGGTACTTTCAAGTGCGGTTCGGTTTCAATGTTTGGCTTGGAATACTCGGTCGTAGAATCATTGGTCCAATAATATTTCAAGGACGCTTGACTGGAGATAGGTACTTAGGATTTCTGCAGAATGAAATTGAGGATTGGTTAACTAAATTACCTGTCTATCTACGACAGGAAATGTATTTCCATCAAGATGGAGCTCCTTCCCATAATCCAAGAATAGTAACTGATTACCTTCAACAGGCATTCCAAGAAAACGTAATTTCGACAAATGGTCCTCTGCGATGACCTCCGAAGTCACCTGATTTGACACCTCTTGATTTCTTTCTTTGGGGCCATTTAAAAAACATTGTCTATGCAACCGCCGTTACAACCCGCGAAGACCTGGAGTTGCGAGTGAGACGCTCAATTAATAGTATACAAAAATGTTTTCTGTTAGACATTCACAAAAAATAACTTCTTTTAATCGTGGATTTTTCAATTCACAGAAAAATCTTTCTATCGATATTTAATTGAGAATGTTTCCCTTTTCAACATGAATACCCCACAAGAGGTTATCTTGACGATGGAAGATAGTGACTAAAGTTTATCTTTCAGTCGCAGATGATTCCACATCTGATTTTATGAACATCCTGTTTATATTTTCAACAAATCAATCTATCATACCCCATGACAGGTTTTAATGTCAGAAAACATTAATTTCAAAGTGTCTCTCCAAAAGAAATGATTCTAACTTTTTCCATCTTTGCAAAGTGAGATTGCTTCTTGAAAATGTGTATCCCATTTCTTCCGGTCTTCCTGATGATCGTGGAAGCGTGAAATAGATTTTCGTCGACAAAAATGTATTGAAGACCTGGTGAATGCGATGTCTCTCCTGCGTCAATGTTACGAATGATTTCTAGTGAGTACTCTCTTTTGGAAAACATTCTTCCTTGCCTCATTCATCTTTATGAGATCTTGATCAAGACTGGAATAGAAAATCAAATAACTATCTGAATGAAAATGCAAATTTTCAATTTCAGATTTTTTTCTTTTGAGTTAGGGCCTTTCCAGAATATCTATCAGATGTAGTTCAATGTCCAGCGTGGCTTTAGCCGAAGAAGTAGTTGTTTTCTGTTAGACATTCACAAAAAATAACTTCTCTTAATCGTGGATTTTTCAATTCACAGAAAAATCTTTCTATCAATATTTAATTGAGAATGTTTCCCTTTTCAATAGCGAACGTTCTTCAAGAAACAGCTATGCGAGTTCAGAAGTGCATTGACGTTAATGGACAGCATTTCGAAAAATTGTTGCAATATTTTTTGTTCAGTTTTTGTATTTCAAAGCCACCTTAGTTACTTCCTAGCATTAAATTAGAACAAAGTAATTGTATTATCTTATTTTCTTTTAGCTGTAATTTTGATTGTATTTATCGCACATTTCATTAACAGGTATGAATGAATTCCTTATCGATAGAACTAATGAATGGTACCACGGTACCAATAGGGTTCCATTTGAAAAAAAATAGTTTTACCCCAAAATCGATTACGATGAATTTTATTTGCTCATAAAAAACGTAATTTAGTATTTTTGACGACATTTAGATTTTTCTAGCATCAGACGGGTGAATTGGAATGAATCGGAACCATCATGGCGCACTTAGATGGAAAACTAAAAATTGAATTATCAAAAATATTGACGTTTGAAATGTCACTTCTGTGGTATCATTGGATTCAGAAAACTATGCAGATTTCAGAAATGTTATAATATACAGGGTGTTCTGTTCAAAAATCGAAAGTTGGTATCACTTCCGGCGACACAGGAAGTGAAGAAAAAACATTCTTAGGTCAAAAAGTGCCGCCTATTATGTATATGAAATACCCCAAATTTCAATCAAATACTTTCAAAACTGAAGGTGATAGATACGGGGGGTGTACCATGATCCTGTTACACACGGTATATTTTTCTGAAAGCTTTTCCAGGTTGACTGTTTTTATCTATTTCACTTGTCTTTCCACGTTTTTAAACGTCTTTTTTGGGTATTTTTCCATCGGGTATTCCTTTGTGGCATTTTGTTTTCACTTGTATCACTTTTGTGTTACACTTGGCACTTCCCCTGCTGGATTCCTCCATCGCAAAAAAAACGTCCGCTCGTCACCGATATGGAGAGATTGTTTGATCCTAACCTCGCTTTTTGTGGACCGCAAAAAAATAAACAGATAGACAAGAAAACGAGTTGATATTGTATTGTCATTCAGTTCTGAGCCATTTCCGTTTCATATATGAAGAAGATATTGTTATAAGGTAGACAACCTTATTTGCAATCTGCATTGATGGTTGCATACACATTGACACTGTGACATAGCCAGTCTAGTAACGTCACAACATGGCGATTTGGTGATGATTACACGGCAGTTTATGTCAAGCATTTGTCTCCAGTATTTGTATGATTGATCTTATAATAAAGTAATTAATCTGAAACAGTTCTCATCACTTGAACTTATAACATGGCGCAGTCGAGAAAGGACCTTTAATCGCACAAAAACCGTGTACAAGACACCCAAAGCAGAGACGTTAGTTGCAGTGAAATAGGTTGAAAACAAAATACAAGAAATGGAAGGAAGGCTACCAGAGCCCATGAAATTTGAAGGAAATCTCAACGAGAATTTTAAAAGATTTCTTCAAAACTTTGAAACATATTTGATTGCCACTGAAAAAGATGGAAAATCGGACAAAAAAGTCACAGATGTGGTAAGCTGAACCATTTTATAGTGGCATGCAGGTCGGACATGAGGCAGGTTAGGGAGGTATCTCAACAAGAAACAAGACCAGCTGACGAAGACGATCAGTTATTTGTATGCAGTGTCGTAAAAGTGGGGGAAGTGAAAAAAGACAATAGCTCAGTGTGGATGGAAACTGTAAAACTAAATGGAAGAGAAATTAACTGTAAAGTTGACACAGGTTCAGAAGTGAACATTATCCCAAGACAAGTATATAATCAGTTAACGATGGGTAAACTAACGAAGTCGAGCATAGTCTTGAAAGCTTATGGTGGCGCCAAATTGAATCCTATAGGTATAGTAAAATTGAATTGTAGAATTGAAGATAAATCTTTAGAATTTGACTTTTTGGTGCTAGATTTAAATGTTAAACCAATAATTGGATTGCCTAGTTGTTATGATTTAGGTTTTATAAAGAAAACAAGTAGTATCGAATCTATAAAAAATAGGGAACAGTTTATAAAAGAAAATCAAGATGTTTTTGAAGGTTTAGGCTCTTTTCCAGAAGAGTGCAACATATCCTTGAAAAAAGGTAGCATTCCTATTGCTAGGCCATGTAGACGAGTGCCTTTAGTAATAAAAGAGAGATTACAAGCCAAACTTAAAAGCTTAGACAAACAGAAAATAATGCCACTGAGTGGGTTGATCCATTAGTTATTGTTGAAATGCCTAACAAAAATTACGTTTATGTTTAGACCCTCAAGAGTTAAACAAATGTATCGAAAGGGAATTTTTTGAAATCCCTAGTCTAGAGGAAATTAGCAGCAAATTGGCAGGCAAGCAATATTTTTCTGTTTTAGATTTTAAGGATGGATTTTATCAAGTGAAACTCTCAAATGAATCCAGTGAACTTACAACTTTTTCAACCCCGTTTGGGTGCTATAGATTTTGCAGGCTCCCATTTGGCCTAAATTTGGCACTTGAATATTTTCAGAAAGTTAATTTTAAGAATTTCGGTGATATTGAAAACACTATAATTTATTTTGACGACTTGTTAATAGCAACCAATACTAGTCGAACACTAAAAAAGGTCATACAAAGAGCCAGAGAGAAGGGGGTGAAATTTAACAAAGAAAAAGTACAATTTCAGAAAGCTGAAGTAAAATATATGGGACATATTTTCAATAAAGAAGGTATGAGGGTTGACAGTGAAAAAGTGAGAGCCATTAACGAACTTAAACCACCCAAAAACAAAAAAGAGTTGCAAAAATTGTTAGGACTGATAAATTATGTCCGTAAGTTTATACCTAAGTTAGGAGAGCTGTCAAGTTCACTTTGTTACTTATTGAAAAAAGAAATAGATTTTCAGTGGTTGAGTGTACATGATAAAGCCCTCGAAGTAATTAAAAACGAAATTAATAAAAATATTATTTTAATAAATTTTGATTTCAATAAAGAAATTGTCATACACACCGATGCATCTAACAATGGCATCGGCTGTTGTTTAATGCGGTGCGGAAAGCCTGTAGCATATGCATCTAGAGGCCTCAGTGACACGGAGAAGAGATATGCTATAATAGAAAAAGAAATGCTTGCTATTTTATATGCAACACAAAAATTCCATAATTATATTTATGGACGTCCTATAAAGGTAATTACAGATCACAAACCCAATGTCAGTGTCATGAATAAACAAATTTGTCAAGTACATTCACCACGTTTACAGAGACTCAGACTAAAATTACTAAAATATGATATAAAAATTGAATACTTACCAGGAAAATTCTTGCATGTGGCTGATTGCTTGTCTAGAAATTTTAGTTGTGAGAAAGGTGAGGATGATGATGAATTGAATGAAATGGTGCATTCTGTTGAGAGACATTTAAGAATGAGTGAATCTAGAAAAGAAGAATTTAGAAAGCATAGTGGTAGTGATGAAGTTTTAAAACAAGTGATTGAGTACTCATTGTATGGATGGGCCGACAAATCATATTAAAGGCATATCATCAAATTCGGAATGACATTTATGGGTATAATATGATATTTTTCAAGAACAGAGTTTGTGTCCCAAGAGTCTTGAGGCGTGATATGTTGAAAATTTTACATGAAGGTCATTTTGGGATAAGTCGTACAATAGACAGAGCTCGTGAAATCTTATTCTGGCCTGGCATGACCAGAGATATTGAAAGCATGATCAAAAGCTGTGCTCAGTGTGAAAAATATAAGTTTGCAAATGTCAAAGAACCTTTGATTATGCATGATATACCAGAGTTACCTTTCCAAAAGTTGGCTTCTGACATATTTGATTATGGAGGCAAGTCACACTTAGTTATTGTAGATTATCTTACAAAGTGGTTGGAAGTAATCCCAATGAAAAACAAACGAAGTAGTGATGTCATAAATGCATTTAAAAAAGTTTTCACTACATATGGTATACCAGATGTTGTTGTATCTGATAATATGCCCTTCTCCTCCTATGATTGTTTGCAATTTGCAAAGGATTTTGATTTTGAGTTCAAAACCAGTAGCCCTCATTATCCCAGGTCGAATGGCCTAGCTGAAAGGTGTGTTTAGACCGCTGAAAATATGCTAAAAAAAGGATGTGATTCAGATGTTGCCTTAATGGACGCACACCCCTTACTGGCCTTGAAAAAACCCCTGCTGAGTTATTGTTCTCTCGAAAACTAAAGACTAAATTGCCTATAGTTGATGAACCAAAAGCTTTCATAAAAGAGTTTAAGCAAAATTTAGACCACAAAAATTCACTTTCGAAAAAGTATTATGATAGGCATGTAAGGGAAAGGGCAGGGTTTCATAATGGTGATAAAGTTGTGTTTAGAAATGAAGCCAGAGAATGGCAGCCTGCATCTATAATAGCCAGCCATGAGTCACCACGCTCATATTCAATAAATACGGGAACAAATGTGTTGAGAAGAAATAGTTTTCATTTGAGAAAATCTTTGGCGAATCGTCAAATAGATCACACTCCCTGTGATCCAGAGAATATAAATGCAGGGCGTAGGGATAGTTCTACACATGTTGAGGCGGATACTTCCTTGATTGGTTCTAGTTTGGAAGATCCTATAAGTCCTATGTTAACAAATAATAATCAGAAACCAACCAGTCAGGGAAGTGCTCGACCTAGTAGAACAATAAGACAGCCCTCTAGACTCAATGAGTATGTTTTATATTAGGATAAAATGTGTTTGTATTTCTTAAGAACAGTTAATCGTTATGTGTTAATTTAATTTGTGGCAATGTTACTCTACTTTTAATACTAATCAAAATGTATTTGGTTCTTAAGAGGGGGAGGTGTTATAAGGTAGGCAACCTTATTTGCAATCTGCATTGATGGTTGCATACACATTGACACTGTGACATAGCCAGTCTAGTTACGTCACAACATGGCGATTTGGTGATGATTACACGGCAGTTTATGTCAAGCATTTGTCTCCAGTATTTGTATGATTGATCTTATAATAAAGTAATTAATCTGAAACAGTTCTCATCACTTGAACTTATAACAGATATCCGCTAGCGCCATTTGCGTACGAGTTGCATACAAAAACTTTTTAGTTATCCAAATAAACAAAACGAAAGGTACATATATTTTTTCGCCGTGCATACATTTCAATCACCATCCACACGGAAGTTGGGGAAAAATCTAGCAAGCGATTGTTTATCAATGACACATTTGTCAAATACTTGTCAAATATTAGTGGCCATTTTCCATGAAATAAGCATTCCAAAGAGATATATCGAAGAAAAGGTGTGCTGTCACTACGTAATTTCAAATATTCTAAATTTCATTGCGTCTCCTGAAACGTTTGTAAGATGTTGATTATGAGTTTTCTGAATCCAAATATTTGAAATATATTCGAGGACTGAAAAGCATATTGTAATATTTAAACTGTAATGAAAAACTGAGAATGATATTTTGTTAATGAAAACAATATTAAAACTAAAAGTATGTCTTGGAAATATTGACAAGTATCGAAATATTTTGAATATTTCGAAGATATTTCGATAGTGTAAGTAATATTTAAAGTATGGGGTGGATATTTTTGCCTTAAAAGTAATGTTCAGAGTATGGAGCGGTATTTGTGGATACTGAATTACTGAAACTGATTTTGAAATAATTCAAATATATTCAAGACATAGGTAGAAGTCGTATTGAAATATGTATTAAACTATCTGTATGCACACCTATTCAAAGAGTTGTTTTCCTCTCAATATTGAGGTAATAGATATTGAAAAATTTCTATGTATTGTTTTTCTCACTCCCCCATCTACCATTTAATGACATTTCGAGGATTGTTGAGGACCAAAAATACAAAATAAAAAACATGAAAGGGACAGGTTACGGTTCCAATCCGATCATCATCCCTCTCATCTATTATCTCGTTTTCTAGCACCCACTTTTACAAATATCCAATTCTTCCATATGATGTAATATCACACCATTTTTGTTCCACATTCCGGACAAATGAATGACGATTTCTCCATTGTGACATTTTATCTCATCTATATTTTCGACACCCTGAAAAAGCATGTCTTCATCCCAGGATGCAGCGGTTTTTCTCCCATTTTCCGAGATAGCGAGCAGAGATAAAACGATTTCCAGGCTTCGTGATCGTCTTTTGTTGGTAGCGCTACAACATGTAATCACTATAAATGCGGTAGATTCTTTATTGAGAGCTGGTCTTTTGATTAAAGTCCATTATTTTATGGTTTTTGCTTTGAGAACATATTAAGGTCTTCCGTTCTTCACGTCGCTCCTATATTGTCTGGAGCACAGCTCGAGAGAGGTATAAAATAGAGAGTTATTGTTAATTTCGAGTTATATGGAGTTGTATTTCAGTTTGCGATATTGTGAAATAACTGTTGAAATATGAATCTTGCGGTTCCATTGTTCCACAGACTTTGTTTTTCAAACATGTTACCTGATATCTTTGTGGAATGAAGTGTTGGAATATTTTTGTTTTGTCTGGTGTGGAAAGTTATTTGGCAAGTTTTATTTGTATTCAAAAACAAGAGATATCATATGACCATCTACAGAGTGATTGAGAAGTACTATCAATTTTGTTTGCCTTCGGGAGGGATCAGGGGTAGTTCATTGTTATGTAGTGTTAACAAAATAGACCCCAGCACTGAATCCTGCAGGACCTTCAATTCCAATCGAGAGTTCACTACAAGTAGAGATAGTTTTTTTTTGTTAGGCAAGTAGTTAATTTCTGATTTCCTGGATTTTTCCCAAGAGATATGACGAGAGTAACACATATAAAATAAGTGGTGGTGGATAGCGTCTGTAATTAAATATCGTAGAAAATGTTTGTGGCATTCAGTCCAGAAAATGAGAAATATAACTGAGAAATAAAAATGTGGATCAGCCAGGAATCGAACCTGGGACCTTTCGATTTCTAGTCGAACACTCTACCGAGTGAGCTACTAGTCCTTGTTTGAAACCGGCGATTCACACCTTTAAATTCAGTTCCTTGTTAGTGACGAAGATGATGGGGGTTAATGTGATGCATGAAATACAATCTTGCATGCACACCTAATGAAATTAAATTGGTCCTACCTCTGGTGTCAATCCATATCGGATTATCGATCAACTTCAAACCGGAAATTTCAGGGTGCATGACTCGAACCAAGTGAATACAAAATAAGTGGTGGTGGATAGTGTCTGTAATTGAATATCGTAGAGAATGTTTATGGCATTCAGACGAGAAAATGAGAAATAGAACTGAAATCTGTCAATGTCAACTACATATGTGTGCGAATGTTCAAGTTCAAGTGGAAAATCAATCATCCCCTATTTTGCCACCCATTGGGGTGGATTATTTCATCTTTGATATGAATATGATCACTATATAATGAAAAGAGAATCATCCGAATTGGAAAACCAGTACAAACTTATGCCTGATAGAATCGGTTAACGAACCAAAATTCACAGGGTGAACGATCAATATCCCCCCTTTTGCTAGCGTAAGGGGAGGATTTTTTTTTTCAAATTCAAATGGGACCAACTTCGAAGTACCCCCTATCCAAGAATCATTGAAATCGAATTACTCTGTGGGAAGTTATGCGTGGTCATACATAAAAAAAAATACGTGTCGGAATCCGGAATCCTAAAACCTTCTGATATTACATAGAAATGACTTGCAGAAAAAAGTTATGGACTTATATTCATGCGCTGATTGTTAATTAATGGTTCATACAATGAATAAAACCAGACTAAAAAAATTGAAAATAAGAAAAAAATTATTTTATTTAAAAAAAAGCGTGGGGTGCATGGTATCGCCCCGGCCAACAATTACCTGTGATCTGAGACATTTTTTACTTCACTGCCCTGGATGTGTGATGTACTATATAATTATTGATACCATGCACCCCACGCTTTTTTTAAATAAAATAAATTTTTACTTATTTTCTATTTCTTTAGTCTGGTTTTCTATAAAAGCATGTTTTTCAATTTTTTAAACTATCATTCATTTCCTACTTTTTAGTGCGGTTTATTTATATAAGCGTGTTTTTTTAGTTTTTTTTAAACTATTATTTTCATAACTTTTTTGCAAATTAAAAAATTTGAATAATCTTATCAAATAAGGTCATCATAATCTCCGACCCCAAAAACCCCCAATTTTGAATAGAATCAGACCATAATCACGAAACTCGGCCGCCATTTCAAAGCCGCCATCCTGAATTTTTCAATTTTCACAAAAAAATCATAATATTCGACCTCAAAAACCTCCACATACCAATTTTGAATGGAATCAGACCATAATCACAAAACTCGGCCGCCATTTTGGTGCCGCCATCTTGAATTTTCGAATTTCTACAGGAGAATCATAATCTCGACACCAAAAACCCCCACATACCAATTTTGAATAGAATCAGACCATAATCACAAAAGTCAACCGCCATTTTGGAGCCGTCATTTAGAATTTTCAGATTTTTACAGAAGAATCATGATATACTACCCTGAAAACCCCCACATACCAATTTTGAATACAATCAGATCATAATCACAAAACTGGCCGCCATTTTAAAGCCGCCATCTTGAATTTCCGAATTTTCACGAAAGAATAATAAAATTTGATCCCGAAAACCCCCACGTACCAATTGTGAATAGGATCAGACCATAATCACAGAACTCGGCCGCCATTTTAAAGCCGCCATCCCAAATTTTCCAATTTTCACACAGAAATCATAATATCCGACCCCAAAAACCCCCACATACCAATTTTGAATGGAATCAGACCATAATCACAAAACTCGGCCGCCATTTTGATGCCGCCATCTTGAATTTTTCAATTTTGACAAAAGAGTCATAATCTCCGATCACGCAAACATTCAGATACCAAGTTTGAAGCGAATTGGACCATAATCACAAAACTCGTACGCCATATTGGAGCCGCCATTTTGTTTTTTTTTCACACCAGAATTTCTTAATGCGTGGTCGCCGGAATTATGTATACCTGCCAAATTTCGAATCATTCAACGTCTGGAAGTGGGTCAAAATCGCGCCCAAAGCAGTCGGTTACAAACAAACAAACAAACAAACAAACATACAAGTGAAGCTAATATAAAGCGTGTAAAAACAATTTTCAACGGAAATAAAAAAAGAGGAGGTTCTCTAGTCGACGCGTATATTTTCAACCGACGAAATCATAAAGGAGGAGGCTTCATGAGTTCGTCGGTTAAAAATATACGCGTCGACTAGAGAACCTCCTCTTTTTTTATTTCGGTTAAAAATTGTTTTTCATTGTATAAACCATTAATAAACAATCAGCGCATGAATATAAGTTTATAATTTTTTTCTGCAAGTCATTTCTATGTAATATCGGAAGGTTTTAGGATTCCGGATTCCGAAAAAATGCATAATTTTTAGCTATTTTTACTCCACTAACAAACATTTCAGGCAAACGATAAAAATGAATTGAGATCGTGGTTGATGCAGGTCTCATTTAACTGTTGTGGTCCAAGAGTAGTTGATCTGATTGTCATCATCATAGATACGTTTATTGCATTATTGAGGACATTTGGCGAGTGGACTGTTATACAGCGCGGAAACCATTTATGGAATGAAATTATTTCTGGCGATATCCGAAAAAAATATGAGAAATGCTTATCTAAGTCAAATCTTGTTTTGAAAGTGACGTCATTTGATCTACAATTCGAATGAACAGGGTACTCGAATTCGCGAGTAAATCGAAAATCATCATTTCACGGGAATTTTGGGTTATAGAAGAAGAAGTTTCGAGTGTTGAGTGTCACATGTGAGATATTTGTGCCCGCTGGTAAGATATCATTTGTATAGCTTCATGACCATTATCAGGCCAGTAGATATAGACAATCAATTAACATCGATTCCAAAAGTATTCAAACTTCAATGGTATGTTAGTGCATTGATGAATAACAAACTATAAAATTTGCAGAAGTCTGTGATTAACGAAACATTGTTTTAATTGCAAAAATCGTTTTCATGTTTTTTTTTATACTGAAAATTCCAAAAGTTTTGCAAACCAGGCATACCGATAGTAATGGTGTTTAACAACATTGTTTGCAACCTTGCAAGAGTTACGGAACCTTGTTTTTTGTCATTTGTACAAGTTTTTCATTGTAATTTGTTGAAAAAAATCACGAAAGTTCTGCAAATTGGACAAGTGAACGGAAAAAAAGTTTTAAATATTCACGTGAATTTGCAACCATTTCTGAAAAACGCATGATTTATTCATCAAACTTTTTTATCAACACTCCCATTTTCAATACACACAAGCATTGAAATAATTACAAATTATTTTTTTTGTGGTTGCAAATAAAGAGAATATCGATCTTAGTTGATATGTAACTTTGCAACCTCATACGAAAAACGGAACCTTTTTATCCACCAACATAGTTTTTTGCGTTTTCACAACTTTCGACAAAATTTCAAAAGTTCTGCAAATTGTGATTGAAATGACGACTGATATTTTAAGTGACGCAAGAGATTTGCAACCATCATTGTTCATTGGATAATTGATTTGTTTTTTCATAATTTGGCCATAAACTGCAAACATTTGCAAATTGGTTTGAATATGCCCAGTTAAATGCTTGATTATCAATCGCGTATAACTGTTATACTTTGTACTGGTTGCATCGCATTGCAATTGCATCCGAAGATGATTACGGTTACGTAGTTAACCATTGAAAGATTTTGATCTAATTAATGATCTCAGAAGCAATCACTGCTTTCGATTGATCAGCGAAATGAATTTGATCTAATATTTTCGAATGCAACAATCGAAATAATACAAAATTTTGATAAATTCTGCTAAATGGAAGACATCAATTTTTCAACGCATAAGAAATGACATGCAATCATTCTTCATTTAAAATTTTCACTTTTCACAACATGTTCTATGGATATAAGGATTTCAAAACGTTATCGATTGTATATCTCGCAAGTACCTAATTTTCAACCTCAAACAGCAATGTTTTTGAAAAAAAAAGAATTGTGAAATCGATATTACATCTCAAATTTAATTTTTACGGGTATTTCTTGAATAAAATAAAATTATAATTTACCTTTCTTCTCGACATTCTAACTCCAATTGTGGTTCTGCATGAAAAATTATATTGATATGTAACTTTGCAACCTCATACGAAAAACGGAACCTATTTATCCACCAACAATTTTTTTTTCCATTTTTACAACTTTTGAGAAAATTTCAAAAGTTCTACAAATTGCGATTGAAATGACGACTGATATTTTACGTGACGCAACCATCATTGTTCAACAATTTTTTTTTTGTATAATTGATTTATTTTTTAATAATTTGGCCATAAACTGCAAACATTGTGCAAATAGGTTTGAGATATATATTAGACCAATATATCTACAGTGGCCCAGTTAAATACATGATTATCAATCGCGTTTATCTTTTATACTTTGTACTGGTTTATTGAAATTGCATCCGAAGATCAATACGGTTACGTAGTTAACCATTGAAAAATTCTAAACCAATTATTGATCTCAGAAGCAATCACTGTTGTCGAGTAATCAGCAAAATAAATTCAATCTAATATTCTCGAATGCAACATTCGACAGAATACAAAATTTTGATAGATTCTGCTAAATGGAAGACATCAATTTTTTAGCGCATTAGAAATGACATGTAATCATTCTTCATTTGAAATTGTCACTTGTCAGAACATGTTCTATGGAAGTAAGGATATCAAAACGTTATCGATTGTATATCTCGCAAGTACATAATTTTCAACGTCAAACAAAAATGTTTCTGAAAAATAAAAGTTGTGAAATCGATATTACATCTCAAATTCAATTTTTACGAGTATGTATTTTTTGAATCAAATAGAATTATAATTCACCTTTCCACTCGACTTTCTATCTCCAAGTTTGGTTTCGCATGGAAAATTATATTGAATACGAATATAATCGATACTAAGAATCATTTACTTGGTTTATAAAACTTTTGTTGTTTGGCAATTCTATTTCAGCTGTAGCTCTAGGACTATTAGATGAATGTTCATTGTTTTTGGTTAGTTATATAGTTGTCTGTCATAAAAATACAGTTTTCAGTCTTATTGTTATTCGGTTAAAAAATCATGTTATTAAACTGCTGTGCATTCACTACTCTATAAACTCAACGTAACTCAGTTGTAGGCTAATCGTACTTATGTACAACTGTACGAGTGTTTTTTGAATCTCAATATTTCCTCTATTTTTTAATGAATCAAGAAAATTATGAAAACGTGTCGAGAGATTCTCGATCCTCCATCAAACGTACTCAAGAGTATTTTTGTATTCACTATACAGAGACGCCAAATTACTAAACATCAGATCCTTATATACTTTCCAAAGCCTGACATGGATTTATTCGAACATGGAAAAATATGACCAATGCAAATCCAAAGTGAGTAGATTCACCGATAAAATACAACTTCCATTGTTTCACAAGACTCACACTCAGAGATTCGTTTTCTTTTTCGGTCCTAAACTCTACAATATGCTCCCAGCACTTCTGAAAAATATAAACACACTTCCCAAATTCAAAAAAAGTTTAAAATTATACCTCGCTGAAAATGCAACTGTGTTTAACAATATCTTTTAAGTCCCTACTACTACTAAACTGACGCAAATTAATCATATCACACAAAAATTCCATAAGAGTATTCATTCAGGATTACCCTCTCTCACTCTTTCCTTTGGTTCACTGCATTTACTTTCTCACTCCAATATATATTATATACATATTACATAATCTATAATATGAACTTTTGTTCCCTTTCTCCTCGCTACTCATAAATTTTTGTTTGATACCTCAAACCGCACCGTAATGATTTTTTTTATTTTTTATAGTCGTAAGTAATCATCCAATTTGAGAGAATTGGCACAGTACAAGCATATTCTATGCTTAGGTGTGATTCTCGAGAATTTGATGAATGTAAAATTGCACATAAAATGGTTATTATGTAATTGATTATTTGAATTGAATAAATTTGATTTGATTTGATTCAAATTCCCAATTGTATTATGATGTTCTGAATTCATATCGAAAACGTTAGCTTTCAACATTGAATGATTTCACCTACCGTTGACGAGCTTCTTCTTGGTCGATAGTTAACTTGGCAACACAATGAATGTCATTTATTAGGTATATGAAAATCTTTTTTATTCAGATAACACAGGTGTTGCAGAAAAAAATATTTTTTCAATTCCTAATGTTCTCCATTGTAACATAGTTTGCAAATTATCATACTGCCACTTATTGGTAAAATGAGTTGTCTGCCCGATTCGCGAATTTTTTGCTTTTTTTGGTTGAGTTCAAATACGAAAATATTTTTCTTTTGGTTCCACCCTCATTTCCGTGTTGCAAACGAAGTTGTAAATCGATGAAAACATTCTACTTCAGGACAACTCCAAATATTTTCCGTTTGACGCTAGAGGTTGCAAATCGAAACTCCTGTCAAGAACATCATTTCAGTTATTGTTACGAATTTGCAGAACTTTTGGAATATTCATCGAAAAATTAGGACTGACAACAATTTTTTTTCAATAAAACAAACATTTCCTTTTTGTATGGGGGGTTGCAAATTTATCAGAGGATGTAAATTGCTATTTTTTTGAACTTCGGAAGGTTGCAGAACTTTTGCAGATTTTTCCGCGCTTATAAGTGAAAAGTCATTAAATCCTGATCCTGATCTTCCGTTCAGAAAAAAATGTTGCAAAATCAGACTACATATCATATGGAAGTCCTCTTCACTCTACTGAAGTTTGAAAACTTTTGGAATTATGGAATTATGGAAAATCATGTCTATCTCTACTGGCCTATTATTGAATCGGAATTTTTAACCGACTGCGCGACGCCAGGGAGGGTTATCTGTTTATCATTGTTCCTTTTTTATGATCACTTCGAGTGAGACATCCAGGACGCCCTATTACGGAGCCCTGATTAGGAAACCATAGGTTACGTAAAAGGGTTGAGGGGTGCTAGTATACGTCATCGTAATGAAGACAGACAATAATTGAAGAGACGAAGAAAAAAATCCCATTTTAGTTTGTATATTTTGAATGATCCTTTCTCTCGTGATTCATTCTCTGATTCAATCATTCCTTGCAAGGCCTGACGTGTGAAAAGTGTGAATGTGAAGTTGTCTTTCAATGACATTTCGAGTCATCCGATTGGTTCAGGAATGCTGCGAGAACTAGTCGCTCCCACTTCAGTCCGCTTCACCCTTACTATAATAACTATTCATCACCTGCAATTTCATTTCACCTCCAATATCTCCAATCTGAGAGTTTCACACTTCCATTTTAGTCTCACCGCAGCCTAGTTTCACAGACATCCCGAGTAATTTCCGTCATATCATCGGTTGAGCACGGGGATTAGTTCACTCAATGGCATAGCAATCTATCTTTGCACTAGCAGATTACATGCGGAAGTAGATAGTGTGTCGTGAAAAGACTCCCTTCATACGCTCGAATACTCTTCCTATTGGGGATCTTCCGTATCTGTTCCAGTGGCCTTGTTTTTTTTACTCTAAGATGTGGTATAGGGTGACTGAAGAGGGTACGGCGATTTTGCGCTTCAAGGGTTATTGTGTTGAGGGAGGAAAAAATCTGGGGCATCGGTTCAATCTCATCCGAAGTAATGATAATGTTGAGTCCATGAAGAAAATTCAATGAACTCGATAACGTACGGAATTCGAAAGTTTCGTGGACACATGATTGGTTGAATAGTTGAACGTTTTCTGTTGAGAAATTAGACCAGAGCCAAACCGATATTAAATACCCAAATTCATTGAAAATTCTCAGCAGTATGTGGGTGGTCGGGAAATTTCGGGTGAATTTTAAGTGAAATAAAGAAAATCGGGATGACGATCCGGTAGAGGGGTGGGGTAGCTAAATATACGTTTTGAGGGTTCGATATTGGTTTTCTACGGTTTGTGGCTGGAATATGCATCCTATTGGAGAAAGTTCAATGCAAAAGTTTATAATTTTTCAACGTTACCTCAAAATTAACGAGAAAACGCTAAAAACTGTTTTTTTTATTTCCCGCAAAAAACCATGTTATTATGAAATAATGAAAGCACTTATGGAAACAAATAATGAGAGCACTTACAAAACAAACAAACTATATTAAAAAAAACTACTTCGTTACAACAAATACAAACTGTATGGTATGACATTCTGATCCATACAAATAAAGTACTTCCATAGTACTTAATACATGTTACGAAATAATATTCGAATCTAAATAATAATTGTTTCACAACTGACAGTAAGTTGTATCAATTTTCTCAAGTCCCTGTATAAAGTGATTATATTTCAAGAATATAACAATTTCGAAATGACTTCAAGATGAACTACAATTTTTCCATATAAAATAATATGTTTAAACCAGTTACAAAATAAATTCAGCGTTTTCCAACCACACTCTATATAATATCAAATATTTTATTCAATTTAACAATTTAAAAAAATAAGGACTCTATGGTGAATGAACAAGTATCATTCCCAAATCAATTGTGAGGAAGGTTTACGGTGTCTTACTTGCGAATGCTCACACACACTTTCGAACAAGATATCTAAACAATACTAATTGAAAACATTAGGACGCTAATTTAAAAAAAAAATAAGATTGGTTGAATAAATTTCGTAATTTTTTACACAAACTGGCTATAAAATCAATTTGATTCAATAATAATAATAGATCAAAAGCTTGCGGAACGTAATCCGCCATGAATAGGAGTCTGGTTTTGATTTTTTATACAGATAACTGGAGATTCTCTGGAGTAGTTCCAAACTCGAAGCTAATTTAATTTATGTCTTGAAAATTATAACAAATTGCCATACTCAAATTAGTTAATTAAAATTTCATGTGAATAGTTTCACTTTAGAAAGAGATTTCGTAGAAAATCGAATGATGCCATTCCATTTAATAATAGTTGAAGGAGATATGATAGGCCAAATTAATCACAAAACACGAAATACTGCTTACCAATTTTTTTTCTCCCTTACAGTCGATGGATGTCACCCAAAATAATTTCAACCATCGATTTTCAAATTGTAGATTATTGGTTCTAATTTATTTTCTGTTCATTTAGTAATTAAAATCGCGCACTGATTTTATATACATTTCAATTATTTATTCTGTTAATTAAGATTTAATTTTAATTCAATTACATACTTCGCATTGTGTACGTAGACTTTACTTTACTTTAAGTGGAGCCGTATCAACTGACTGAGTTGGTAGTTTGTATGAGAGAGGGTTGTATAAGATTCTGGCTTTTTATAGTAAGTTAAGTACTTCGCGGCTTCCCGCGTTGAGCGTTAGCTTTTGTCTCCCACATAGCAGCTCTGGTGATGACAAATTAATGTTGTTGATTCATGAGCGGTTCACGGATGCGTACAAAAAACAAGACTTGTTTTTCTTATGTTGATATTTTTAACTTTCCAATTCATTACTTTGTTCATATATGGTAATAATTACTTTTTCACCCAGCTGGAGTGTTTCAAGTGCATTCTGTAATGAATGATTGTTGTTATGCATTAAAATGCGTTTTTTTTTCAATCAGTAGCAAAAGCCTTCAACATATTTGGTCTATTAATGGCTGTGATAAATTTGAGATGTTATGTCTGTATTATCTGAGAAAATGACTTTCACACGCAACCACCTTACGTAAGTGTTGACAGTTCAACTTCCCGCATATAATTTTTTTCCTTGGCTAGCATTTTTACTACTTCATGATGTGTTTTCGAGTTCTAAATGGAATCGATTAGTGAAGATGCATTATTTCAACTTTAATTCGTTGAAATAACTGTTCAGATTTCGAGGTCACCACTTCATCATATATAAATTCGTTATGTCTATATATGAATATTTTCGGGGCAGAACACATCGAACTCGATTTTGTCCCGAAGTTCACAAATCGCGTTTTGATGAGTTGCTCCTCATATATTGTCACGTTCAACCACGATTCAGTAATGAATATAATTTTAGATTTGTTGATTGACACATATAGTTCAAATTCGCATAGTTCATTTCAACCACTAGTTTTTGTATAGATATCATATCCATTTTATCGGGTCGTTTTAGTTTTTTCTATCCCCTATTTAAATAATGGAGTTTTTTTTCTATCACCGATTATTCAAATATGAATAGAGATCTTCTATTATAGAATGTCTGTTTATTTCGACATGTCTGTTTTTCTGACCAAAATGTTATCGTTTCGTACCCAACCGAAACGACAGGTTTTATTTTTGGCTTCTTACTGGGTTTGTTTCAATAACATTAGGGTTTTTTGCAGCAAGTGTTCATTAATTTTTTTATAAAGACTCCATTTATTTATATTATCTTTCTTCATGAATCACGCAGAATTTTATAAAATCCAGAGGAGAGATTTGTCGCTTTTATCCAATAGGTATTCGTTATTCCTTGGATATGGTATGAGTAACTCAATTCTCTTGAGAAGTTTATTTCCCAGGAGGACATATTTCTGTCACGATGGATGAGCAAAGACTGATATATGATGATCGATACACTCAACTAGCTGAATTGGCAGCACTTTCTTGAAAATCTCCCATCGAAAAATAAAACAAAGTAACCAAAAAAGCAAACCTGTGTACCACTTTCCCATCCACATAACGTCGTTCTACCCGATGACAGCATTTCATTTCAGAATTCCGCATGCTCACTTACCTTGAAGATTCAATTTCATCGCGACGCTATATGAAAGCCAAAGAGACCTACGTAATCATAACTCATAAACAATTTCTTGACGCGAAGAAGTGTGTAACGACTTTAGTGAAACGAGTTACAATGGGAATTGAATTCTCTTGTAAAAGTATATGCTAAAAGGGGATATAACTCTGCTATGACAGTCGAGCATCTCGATCGAAGACGCTTGAATAGCGATTTTTCGGTAGCCGTGGCTGGGATCCCGAGCGGCGTCTAATCCGAGGGGGTAACAACTAGGCAAAATTTGTACACCATAATTGAATATGAGGTATTAAATGGAGTACTGATAGACCAGGGTTGATAATTTTTGAAACAAAAAAAAATTATAGTAGAATGAAACTCATTGGAAAAGGAAGAGAAAATAACAAAAATTAAAGGGAAAATAATTTACGGGCGATCTGAGGTCGGGAAGTGGAAGGGGGTGAGTTTTTAAGGGTGAAAAACGGTTTATCTCGATTTCCAGCAAAACTAAGGATCTTATGGAAAAAAGTTAAATGGCAAAGTTGTAGGTAATGAAAAGATCTACAACTTTGGTCACCACACTTTTTTCACATAATCTTAAAATTTGTGTGAAAAAGTTTTTGGTTTTTTATTTTTACCTTTTACAAAAAACCAATTGTTTCACGAAGTTTGGAGAAAACTTACTTTTTCATGTCCCAAACATACTATAATTTTTTTTATTTAAAATATTTATTTTTCCACTTCATTTTGACTTAATATCGAAAAAGCACCCTAATATTCAATCAGAAATTCTCCCGTCAAAATTTCAGGTTCTTCAAAAAAGTCGGTGGGCTTTTTGTTCTTTGAAATCTCTACTTTCTAATAGTGTGAAAAAATATATACCTTACTGGGGTAAATGTTCTCAGAAAATGCAAAGAAATAACAGGTAGTAAGGCCCAGACCCTCCTAGCCCTTCCCCACTTCTCTATGAAATACCTTTTGATGGGCTAAAATTTTCCGTAGTCACTCAGGTATATAAGTTATCTTAAAATAGCAATAAATGGGCATCTACACATATAATTTAAAGAAGATTCTACAACTTAACTACAAAATATTGTAGATGTCTTATTAAATTCGGATTCGAGTTCTTTTCGTTTCTTTGCATTTTCTGTCATAGTGATGTAGTTTCTATTCATACCATCAGAAAGTAGAGAGTTCAACGAACAAAAAGGGGTTTTTACTGAATTTCGTGAGAAAAAAAAAATGTTGTAGAAGATAATAATAAAAAACCAAAAACTTGGTTATTTGAATTTTTCACATAAATTTTGAGGTTATGTGGAAAAAGTGTGTATACTGAAGTTGTAGATCTTTTCATTACCTACCCTTTTGCTCTTCGAGTTTTTCCAATAGGACTGGTAGTTTTGCCGGAAATCGAGATAAACCGTTTTTTACCCTTAAAAACTCACCCCCTTCCACTTCCCGACCTCAGATCGCCCGTAAATTATTTTTCCCTTCATTTTTGTTATATTCTCTTTCCACTTCAATAGGTTTCATCCTACTATTATTTTTTTTCACTTTTTACCATTTTCAAAGGTCTATGATGGCTAAACTATATAATGAAAGAATGAATAGGGTACTGAAAATGAAACTGAAGTATTGGAACTGGCACTGAAATTAATACTGAAGATACTGGAATCACATAATTTCAATACTGAAATAGGTATACAGGGTGTTTCCAAATAACATGCCAATATTGAAGGAGGTTATTTTGGGTCCATTTTGGGAAGAACACTCCATATGAAATTATGTCCTAAGGGTCTCAACTTTTGAACTACATGGTGCTAAAGTTTCAGGAAGAAATCCTTTTTTTTAATAATAACTTTGGTATTACCCTAGATATTTTTGTGCAGGCATCAAAAGGCATTTCCCACTGTAAAACACAATTTTTCATTGTTGCCAATGGTGTTCGTGCGGAATTTGCACTGAATCATTCAAAAGAGAAAAATGATAAGCCACTTCTTTTTCGTAAATGATTGCAATAGACGCGGCCCATACTTGATGAAAATCCATATTCGAAGTGAACTAAAAACACTTCACTAAGATTTTCACAAAATAATGGTTTACTAAACCCACGACACTTATTTTACCATCCTATAAGGCGCAGGTAGTCAGTTGGATATTATAACGTCATACGGCGTCATAGAGGTCGGTGACAATTGCGACACAACGCCGCACTGCGTCCTTACACATCCGGTTCAAATTGGACAGAACGCGGAACGGCGTTCAACTCTGCATAGTAATTATAGGAGGCACGTGATAACTGTCACGGATTGTGGACAATAGGTTCGTTTTCTTGCATTAAATATCAGTTCAAATCCTCAGCCTGCCGGCCAAGAATTTTCCCCTTCCAATTCCATCGCAACGCCGTCGATTTTGCCATAAACTCGTTTAGTTGTATTTGCTGTGTCACGCGAGTACAGTGTGATGTACAAATCTTTGAGTTACTTTTTTGGAAGATACCCCTAAGAATAGTTTATTTTTGTGAAATGTATTGCCAAAGACACTTAGGATAATATTTTAGGTTTTGGGTTACGAATTATTTTTCGAAATACTTACGATAATATTTTATTTCTAGATTTACAAATTTTGTCAATAAGAGGCATTTTCCATGGTTCTTTATTTTGTTTCAAATATTGACTGTATCTTCAAATTATTCAAATCAATCTGGTCATATAGGAAGTATTGTGAATTCTAGTCTCCGTTGATCTCTAAGCTTTCTATGAGATTGAGTTTTTGACCTTTATTTTTTACATGCAAAAGTTCAAAGTCATTGAGCACCGTAATGGTTTTCAGTCAGGAGATGGTTAGCGGAAGTTGAATGATTTGCTCTTAATAAAGCTGTTTCTATGCTCAGACATGCGTTGCTTGAAAGTTCTACCTGTTTGTCCTATGTGGAAACTTGAACAAGTACCACAAGTTACTTTATGTACTCCAAATTTGATAAGCTTTTCTCTTCGTTCTTTGTTGTTTTTAATACATTTTTCCCAAGTATTATTTGCTCTGTAAGCAATATCAATATATTTATGTCTCAAATACTAAGAAATTATCTCTGAAGGTTTGCTGAAATAAGTAATAACCCTGAAATTTCACTTTGTATTTGAATCGGTTGGATAAACTTCCCAAATTGCTTTTTATAGAGTTTTTTCGATAGAATGCTGTTAACTAAACTTGTGTTATATCCGTTATTGGCTGCAATTTGTTTAATAATATTTAATCCTTTATTGAAATTCTCTTCTGACGAGGAACATTCACTAGTCTGTGGATATATGCGGCTACTTTGTGTTGGTAGGGATGAGTGGAAGTACTATGTATTGTAATATCTGTATACGGAAGTTTGTGGAAAATTTTGTTTTCCACAAACCTTCGGATAATTTAGTGTATCTCCTCTTGAAGAAGCTATAGTATGGCGAAACTCGTTTCGTGGGTTTTGTGAACCAATTTTTTGTGAAAATCGTTGTGGAGTGTTTTTAGTTTACTGTAAAAAATATTTTCTTGTTTTCTAAAGATGGCTCTGTAGAACTGGGGGATGTTGACGGAAGATCTCCAAGATAACTTTTGGTAGTATTATCTAAGGATTGCAGATATAGCCGTAACGAGTTCCATTGTATTCTTCATCCTTTTGTAACATGCTTTTATTAGCTTCACTTGTAACTAACAATGCAATGGAATCTTACAAGTACAATTTGACCCATTTCTAGTTGTCCGATTAACGTGAAATTTGGTGAGTGTTCATAGTTCCCGTGAAAATGCATTATGGAATTTTTGTTAGATTATTTTTTACATTACTAGAAACCGATGGAAACTTTCAATTCCAATCATTCATGTATGTTTTTGCCAATCAAAACAAGATTATAGTGGGAACATTGTACCTGGTAATTTGCCGCGGCAATAATTCGAGATATTCTGTTTTTATTGTCTCACAACGTATATCTTTGATTTGACGTCTGTCATCAATTCGCATGAAAAGTGAGACATGAATCAAAACCGGTTTAGTACTATGAATAATTGGTTCTACTGCAGGTAAATATGTATGACCATTTTTTTCATTATTTTCACGACATGGTCATGGAATATTCACCTCTTGTGAGAATCACCTGGCAACAAGTTTTCGAAAATTTATCAAATTATTTTTACTTTATTCTCACTCTCTTGTGATATTACAACGTAGAAAAAACAAAATGGCGGCTTCAAGATGACAGACGAGATTTGTGTTTATGGTCCGATTCGTTTCAAAATTGGTATATGGGAGTTTTTAGGGTCGATGATTGTGAATGTTATTCAAAATTCACAAATTCAAGATGGCGGCTCCAAGATTGCGGACGATCTCTGTGATTACGGTTCGATTATCTTCAAAATTGGCATATAGAGGTATTTAGGGTCGGAGATTATTAATTACTTGTCAACATTCATGAATTCAAGATGGCGGACGCGTTTTGTGATCATGGCTTATTAGCTTCAGTAGTAACTAACAAACAATGTAAGCATACTTTTCACATAAAAGAAAATTCTTTGGTCAATGACTTTATTCTAATTATTTCCAACCTTTTAGTCCTTATGCGTGCCATATCAAACAGGTCTCTCCATGTAGTGGTCGATGGAGTTTCATCAGACACTCTACCCATAAATGCTGGTGTTCCGCAAGGATCTATTCTCGCACCAACACTATTTCTACTTCACATCAACGACCTGTTGAAAGCAACTTTATGTCCAGTACACAGCTTTGCCGATGATAGTACCCTCCATACCGCTTTCTCTTCCAGGGTCCCTATATCAGCCCGTGAAACCAGAAATGAACGAGGAAGAAATGTTAATAATATAAATATGGACTTAGCAACAATTCTCGAATGGGGATCTAATAACTTGGTAGAATTCAATGCAAACAAAACACAAGCATGTCTTTTCTCTAGAAAAGCCGATATCACTGTGCCTAACATAACTTTGTCAGGAGTAACCATACCACTGAAGTCATCCATATCGATGCTTGGTATTACTATCAGCAATAACCTTTCCTGGGAAAATCACGTGAGGTCCACTGCCAAAAGTGCATCCCAAAAACTTGGTTTTTTGTTTCGTGCCAAGAGCTATTTCACCCCCAGTCAGCTGCTTATGATCTATAAGGCACAGATCCGACCTGTCCTGGAATACTGTTCCCATATTTGGAGTGCGGCACCTAAACATATCCTGAGGCTATTGGATTCTGTCCAAAAAAGGGCAATTCGTCTCGTCGGTGATGCCTCGCTTACAAACTCGCTCACTTGTCTGGAACACCGTAGAAAATTTGGCGATTTGTCTCTATTTTATAGATATTTTCATGGGCGATGCTCTTCTGAAATATCAACAATCGTTCCTGCTTTGACAGTCTCTTCGAGATTAACCGTCAAGTTCAGTCATCACACCCTTCGTGGTCACTTTGGAGACCTAGAACATCACTTTCCAAAGACTCGTTCATCCAACGAACAGCGAGGCTTTGGAACTCAGTGCCTAGGGAGGTGTTCCCCGAGGCATACAACCTTCAGAAATTTAAGAAGAACACCAACTCCTACCTTCTTTCCCTTGGTTCCCACGATGTTCTCTGAACATTACAGGATATCCCTTTTCGTGGGAACCAGAACAAAAAAAAAAAAAAAAAAAAATATATGCTGGTTTTTTAGATTTTCACTGCTATACGAGCTCTTCCATGTCGTAACCATTGAGTCAGTTTTAACTGAGTAATAGTAAGTAAGTAAGTAGGTATTTATTGCCTCGAATTACATACATAGTACAAAAGTCAAGTCAAAAATACAGTACACAACATATATCATTTGAAAATACAAATTGTCTGAAATCACAATGAGCAAATTAACAATTATGAACACAAATAAAAAAAAATATTGATTAGACAAACGCAAATACATAAACTCGAATATTACTTTCACAATAATTTGTCCATGAGATGTCAATCTTTGGACAATCACGGATATCTGCAGGAAGAAGTATTCATCCAGATTATAAAAACACTGGGATATCAAAAAATGTTTGACAGTCCTTTTGAAATCCTTGTAAGAGGGTTGATCTCTAATGTTCATTGGTAGTGCATTGTATAGAGTAACACCGTTGTAAAAAGGGAATTTTTTGAAAGTGGATGTTTTGTATATGGGTTATTTGTTCTCGTGGTTCCCCTGGATAGTAAAATTTGGTGGATGTTTGTTTGTGAAAGTTACACATTTCAAGATGTAGATAGAAGTAAAGATAAGGATATGTTTTTCTATGAAGATATCACGACAGCTTTGGTTGTAGCTGAGTCAAATATTTTTCTAATGATTCGTTTCTGTGATATGAAAACCCTATTTATCCCTGAAGCGGAGCCCCAGGCCATTATGTTGTAAGATACATGGCTATACACGAATGCGAAATAGAGACTCATGAACCCATTTTCATCCAAGTGAGGCATCATTTGGGAGATTGCATAGAAGGCTTCGTTTAAATTTCCACAGACGTGATTGATATGGTGATCAAAGGTCATGTTTGAATCGAGCCAGGTTCCAAGGAGTTTAGAATGTGAAGTCATGTTTAGATTCAGCTTCAACATGAATGAATTCAGAACAATTTTTTTTGGTGGAAAGCCGTTATCTCATTCCTGGAATTCCATCTCGGTAAGCAACCGTTACATGGTGTGATGTGCGAGATAAGCAACGCAGGGGCTTATATTGTACTTATTTTCGTAACGGTATTTCCAGAACTACTTGAATCCATAAACTTTCATGTTCCAAACTGAAATCTTAGACAGATCTATTTGTTTCACTTACCATTCCATCATACAAATTATGGCAAGCATACACCATTAGAAAAAACTCTTAAGATAATGATAAAGATATCAGCATTATTGGATCCTCTTATGACTGTTTCGCAAAATATTATTGATTAATATAAATTGGTGAATGTTAATGAAATGTGTTTTTTTTACTTGGCTTGATTTTTGTTGTACTTAGTTGTTTGCTACAAAATCATGTTATTTATTCTATTTTTGTTTTGTTAAGCTAATAGCCTTCATATTTGTATATGTTTGAATTTTTGATTTTGTACACTGTTATGGGGTTTATCCGTATAAATAAATAAAATATAAAAAAATATTTATTCCATTGATTTTCTGTAAATTCCCAGAGCACAAGGCTTATATGACAGAGAAATAAATCAGAGAGTCTTCAGTAAACAAATAAATTTCATAGTTTCCTGCTACTACAACTAAATCGTAGAAGTACAAAAACAATAAAGTTCGTTTAAGATCGAAGAATTCATCTGGCACCAAGTGTCCATCTCATCTAGCGTGCATCTAACTTTTCCTTGAAGCTGCTCAGGAGATTTTCCAGATATTGTTATTGTCAGCAAACATGGTAACGTTTCCGTTTGTAATGAATTTGAGAAAGGTCGTTGACATAAAGCAGAAATAGCAATGAACCTAACACGGAACCCTGAGGAACGAGATGAATATCGGATAGTTCGTTTTCAATTTGTACGATTATATTTTTGTTTGAGATATAAAATTTTATCCAGTCAGAAAAATATCCCTTATTCCAAGAGTAGATAATATCTCAATTATGTTTTCACTATTTGAGCTGTCGAAAGCTTTCGACAAATCGAACATCAGAGAAATAACATAATTACCTTTGTCGATTTCTTGGTATACATATTCGAATAATTGATAAGTTGCTGTTTCAACCGAGTCATTTTTTCTGAAACCATGTTGGCTCACTGTTATTATATTATATTTTTCAGCGAATTTGGATATTATATTACAAACTGATTTCACAAGTAGTTTCGAGATCCACGATATTAAAGATATTGGGCGATAGTTGTATATATCCATAATATTTCCTTCTTTGTGTAATGGGTACACAAGAGCCATTTTCAATGGATCTGGAAAAACACCATTCGGAAATATTGAATAAATGAGAAATTGTCTTCAAATTGTCTTGATATTGAAATGATCTTGAATCATTGTTAATAGGTGATGTATCAGTGGTCTAAGTTCTACATGAATGTTATCCGAAAAAGTATATGACATTTATTTCCAGTAACACAGAACCTGACAATATTTCTTTCTACTTTCCCGATCATGCCTTGACGATAAATCGGAGCATCTGTACGTTCCCTGTACCCGGGACTTTAGCCATCGTTCCACATTTATGTTCCAGTGATAACATAAAATACACATCCAGAATCTTTAAGCAGTTTTCGCGATAGATCTCTGTGAATGCCGGGAACGGGATATGAATTCCAGTCCATTGTGTGGAATACTAAATGGACCCAAATCTAAAAACCCACCTCTTACAGTTAAGCTTGTGGTTTTCCTCTCGGAATTTATTTTTGCGAGGGGATAGAATGTTGGTGCGATCGAAAGAAATTGAACTGAAAATATTCAATTTCCGTCTTACTTTCATGACGCTCGGAAAAGCTATTCAGGAGGAGATTGAATCGAATGAAAGGTATAATTCAATTCTGGGATTCTGGTTTGGGATGTCACAGCTATTTCACATAAGTTGACTGGAAAGTGGGTTCATCTCGTGGGATTAGTTCTATGAAAAAACTTGGATAACTGTACCCCAGTTTCTGCAATAAACGGAGTTGATTGCATGATATTTCAAATACAGAAATCGATGGCGGCCAGTCGGAAAAGACGATTTTAGGATATACAGTGTCCGTCATAAAGTTGGCTACATATGGGAAAAAAATTTGTTATTGAAAAACTCTAGAGGCGATTCGTTTCTGCATGTCTGACAATGAAAAAATCCGCTGCGAGTTATAACACCAAACCTCAGATTTGGCGAGAATTTCAAAAAAAGTTGTTTGTGTTGCCGAAAAATCGGTCAAATTGACAAGATATCGAAATTTTTTATGGAGAAAATGTGTTTGGAATCAACAAGGACATCATGTACCAATTCCTAAACAGATTAAAAAATATACAATTTTACTCCTCTACCCTTACTGAGAAACATTAAACATTCTTGTTCCATCTGGAATCAGCTTTAATAACCTAAATCACAAAAGTTTGGATCAAAGTTCAAATATTTGTGGAAAAGACATTTTGAGGTAGAATAATTATGAAAACACTTCAGTCTTGTCACTAGGTGTAGTCATGTTCTGTATATTGATGCTCATGAGTCTATTCGATATTCTCAACTCGCAAATGAAATTTTAACCAACGAATATTTGTAATCAAAACTAAATAATACAATGTTTATCCTTGCTGAATTTACTATTGCTTAGTGAATTTGTACTTCAATTACAGCTATATTTCTGAATTCTAGAAGGCGGCTTTGAAAAAAGATCTATTGTACCAATAACAAATGTCACTATAACTTGTTGTCAACTTTGTTGGAGTTGTCTTTCTTTATCAGTTTTTGTGTTTTTCAATCTATCAATATAAATGGCTCCAAAACTAAATATACAAGAAAAAATTGAAATAATATTGCTATATGGCAAAAATTATCATAGTACGCAGAGAAGTGGGTGACATTTTCAATGGAAGGCATCCAGACCAGAATTTGCATTTTACTACAATGGCAAAGATATTGCAAACATTGGAGGAAACTGGTTCGGTTGAAAACAATATAAAGATGTTCACGTTAAGCCTGTTGTAAATAATGGGAATGATGTAAACAATGTTTTACTAACAGTCACTGAGACACCAAGAGTTTCGACGAAAGTTATGGCAGAAAAGGCAGAAATATCTCGAACCTCTATTAGACGAATTTTAAAGCAAAATCACTTTCACCCATACAAACCAAAATGTGTGCATGTACCTACTGCGAGACAGCGATTATGACGCTCGATTTTATTTTTGTGCATGGTTACAGGAAATGTTAGAAGACAATCGTGATTTCTCAAAAAATGTGGTATTTTCTGACGAAGCAACTTTTACCTCAAATGGTGTCGTCAGTTCTCAAAATGTTAGGTGGTGGGCAGATCATAATCCTAATTTCATTATTGAAGCCAAGAACCAATATATATTCAAATTGAATGTATTGTGTGAAATTTTGAATGAGCTTATTGTACGTCCCTTCTTTCTTAGACAAAATGTAAATGGTAAACGGTATTTGAACTTTTCACGGACCAAGATATCTACATTTATCGACAACCTACCATTTCAAGAGAAGATTCGTTTATTCTTTCAACAAGATGGGGCTTCTATTCATTCTAGGAATGAAGTGCGGAAGTGGTTGAACAATGAGTTTGGTGAGCAGTGGATAGGTCGATATTCCGGTATCATTGGCCAGCTAGGTTTCCAGACCTAACACCGTATGATTTCTTCTTATAGGGTTACCTGGGAAGCAATGTCCATAAACAATGCCTATTTCGAAATGTAGAACATTTAAAAATTTGTATAAGGAATTGTGAAGCACTGATCAACATAACTATGTTGAAAACTGTTCGCCGCGAAATATTTTCCAGAACAATTCTATGTATGGAGCGCGAAAGTGGTCACAAAGATAATTGAAAATGTGTACATTGTTTATTTATTGAGTCTTTCTTATTTTTCCATATCCACCTAAACAATACTAAATTCAATTAGGAAAAATAATGTATTATTAAGTTTTCATTACAAATATTAGTTGGTTGAAATTTCATTTGCGGGTTGAGAATATTGAATAAGCTCAAATGCATCAATATACTGGGCATGACTACACCTAATGACAAGACCAAATTGTGTATTCAAAATTATTCCCCCGCAAAATGACTATTCACCTTATTAAAGCTGTTTCCAGATAAAACAAGAATGTTTAATGTTTCTTAGTAAGGATAGAGGAAGGGGGGATTGGCGCCGTGGGTTAGCGTCCGACTCATGATCGAAAGGTCGTGAGTTCGATTCTCGGCCAGGGCAGAAATTTTTCTATTTAATTTGAGAGAATTAAATGTTAAATTTCGTAGCCGGGCCGAGGATGGTCCTCGACGATTTGCTGTTGCGTTCAAATTAACAGTGCTGCTCCTAGGTGGCGTATGGAGTTAGTAACAAGGCCTACCCAGAACACTATAAAATGATACATAAAAATACTCAACCTTGTGACTGGCCGAAATGACGAAATGTCAAAGCCATTAAAAAAAAAAGGATAGAGGAATAAAATGGTATTTTTTTCTCAATATGATTCAAAATTAGTCCTCGTGGGATTCCAAACACATTTTCAATATATTTTTTCGATATCTTGTCAATTTGACCCATTTTTCGGCACCACAAAAAGGTTTTGTTCGAAATTCTCGCCAAATCTGAGGTCACGTGATATAACGGATTTTCTAGTTGTCAGACATCGGAAACGAACCGTAATTAGACATTTTCAGAAATTTCAATAAATTTTTTTTTGTGGCAGGTGTATTTGTTTTGGGTACAGGTATTACATTTTCTATTTTCCATTCGTCATAAAAAATGCTTGAATGAATAGAAGAAATATAACTATCTTATATATAAAGAATAATTCAGATATTTTCGAGTTCCGTGCTCCATCCTCGTCGCCACTGTAATATCCCTTTCACCGACTGATAACATTGAGAAAGTGTAGTTTTGATATGAGTAGTTACCTACATATTTCAGTTATTTTGGATTTACTTGACCATTAATAGTCATCTTAACCTATCTTCTTCATCTCACTTCTACTAGATCATAATTTATTCCTGAAGATATTATACTACAATTCCCGTTATTGATGAGAAACATTCCAATTGAGATTCATCCATTCGAATTGAAAATAATTCCGAAAGTATGAAATAAGCAGCTGCGAAAACTTGCCCCAGTGAATGATCTATGAAAATATAGTTTTCTGTGCTATTAACGAAGTTGCAGCGGCATGAACTCGCAAGGAACTGCCCAACTCGGGAAATTAAAATTCAGAACGTTCCCAAAATATTCATAAAATTCAATTTCAGTAACAAACGTGTCCGACGTCGAACACAATTTTCGGCTGTAAATTCCATCTCGCCAGACGTGAACTACCTTTGAATAGCGCCATAATTTCGGGGGATATTGTGAAATTGGATTCACAATATTTATACGACCTACGTTGAAAAATCGCACATATGTTCAATGTTAGATATATACTTCTGGGCTCCTGCATTGGTTTTTCCCATTCAACTGCGAATCAATTGGTAGCACGGAATACATCACGTACGCAAATTTGTTCTTGGATTCTAGGTTCTTTAACTTCTTACTACAACACGAACGTATAGTCCATCCAATATCAATTGCAGAAGCTGTTTCTATAGGGAGCAAATGAAAACTCACTTCGCTAACACGAGCGTATACAGAGTGGCTACTTTTTTAATGGGATTGTATTGGTAACTTTTAAACCATAAGAGTTAGAAAGTCGGTCAAATGGAGAAAAAGTTGCATTCATAGAAGCACTGTCAAGCAGTTCAAACAAATCGAGATTATCAGGGCCGGTTATTGAGATATCATAAGAAAAGTAAATTCTGTCATTTTGATTTTTCTTTTTTTCCCACTTTATTTCGAATATTATCAAAAAATGTCACGAGAGTTTTTCATTCGACAGTAAATTATCCTCAATTTGACATAATCAGATTTCGTATCCAACGTTTCGTACGCTCTGGGCCACCCTCAACCTCATTTTTTTCAATACGGACCTGCATATTTTATGACACTTTTCGAAATAATTTTTAACGCTGAATTCAACGATATATCATACAATGTCATTCAAGGAGACGGAAGGTATTCAAGGAGACGAAATAAGCAAATGTATAAGAAGTATGGGTTCCAGAACCGCAAAGTGCATTTTACAAAATGGTGGACATTTCGAACACTCAGTTCATTAATGTTCATCATTTACTTTCGAATAATCATTTGATTTTTCTTTCATTAAATGATAGTTTCGTTTAATTATTATGAATTAGGTTTTTCACCTCTTGAAATTTGTAAATAATTATTACTTGTTTCTTGCTTTGATTCTGTTAAGTTCCATTCAGTTGAAGATGAGTAAGTTGATTTTCTTATCGAAATGTATTGCATGTTGTTAATTAAACTGAAGGTATCTAAATGTAATACAGATCCGACCCAAAGAAATTTGGATAAGGGTCAAAATCACCTGAAAATCAACTTTGAATGACATTGTATGATATATCGTTGAATTCAGCGTTGAAAGTTATTCCGAAAAGTGTCATAAAATATGCAGGTCCGTATTGAAATAAATGAGGTTGAGGGTGGCCCAGAGCGTACGAAACGTTGGATACGAAATCTGATCATGTCAAATTAAGAATAATTTACTGTCGAATAAAGAACCTTCGTGGCATTTTTGATAATATTCGAAATAAAGTGGGAAAAAAAGAAAAATCAAAATGACAGAATTTACTTTTCCTATGATATCTCAATAACCGGCCCTGATGATCTCGATTTGTTTGAACAGTTCGACAATACTTCTATGAATGCAACTTTTTCTCCATTTGACCGACCTTCTAACTCTTATGGTTTAAAAGTTACCAATACAATCCCATTAAAAAAGTAGCCACTCTGTATGCAAAGAAACGGAACGAAAAATAATCTGTACTACTCGTAAACATTCTCCGTCGGCAAACGGTGGATCAAAAGAGCCGATAGTCAACGTGGACTTGAGTGACGGCTGTCTGTTATACAACTTGTTGGCATCAAGTCAACATCATGATGGCAGGGTATTATACGATGGGAGGTCATAATCACGCGTTATATTTGTGTTTTAAAGCTCTGAAAGATCAAAAGTGGCGTCTATGGTCTGGTAGTGCCAATCGAAATACGTTTCAGGATTCAATGATACCTACATCAAACAATGAAAGAAATTATTTTCTTTCTAATGTATTTGTATGAATAAAGCTTGTCTTTAATTTTTCATTTTCATTATTCATGAAGTATTTTAAAATTTTAAAATATCTAAATAAAATTAGTTATCTCGCCATTGCACAAATTTCCCCAAGATTAGCTTGCATTTGATATTGGGAAAACTAGACATACACGGATGTGAAGTTATATTTTTCCCAATATCAATTGCAGAAGCATAAAAAAGTCTTGCGGCGAAATCCTGTGATCAACAGTGGCGGAGATAACTAATTTTATTTATATATTTTAAGATTTTGAAAATACTTCATAAATAATGAAAAATTAAAAAATCAAAGACAAGCTTTCATTTATACAAATACATTTAGAAAGAAAAATAATTTCTTTCATTGTTTGATGTAGGTTATTATTGAATCCTGAAACGTTTTTCGATTGGCACACACCACGACCATAGACGCCACTGTTTTTTGATGTTTCAGAGCTATTAAAACACAAATATAACGCGTGATTTATGACCTCCCATCGTATGACACTGCCATCATTGATGTCCGACTTGATTGGCCAAACGAATCGGTTGTAGAACAGACAGACGTCACTCAAGTCCACGTTGACTATCGGCTCTTTTGATCTACCGTTTGCCGACGGAGAATGTTTACGAGTAGTACAGATTATTTTTCGTTCCGTCTCTTCGCATATACGCTCGTGTTAGCGAAGTGGGTTTTCATTTGCTCCCTATAGAAACAGCTTCTGCAATTGATATTGGATGGACTATATCTACAACCACAGAATACACTGAGAAAAATTCAATTCGGTTCTGTTTCTCGTTATGATGTCAATGTAGGGCTAATTCCAGTACATGTAATTATGTAGGTTGAAAAGTGTGAGAAATTATATTTAGAATGCATTTTCATCACGGGGTGGGGGTGTAATCAGAGTGGAAATATTGAAAAAATTTAAATTACATTCAAACGGCACTGTGGAGTATTTTAGTTTGCAGAATCAAATTCAGGAGGTTGGAATACATAGCACCTGATATTTCAAATCATTTGTCGCCCTGTCGGAGGGTGAGTTTTGGGGGTGGAAATGTAAAAAAATCAAAATTAGTAAACCACAGTGTACAGTTTTCTAGTGTGCAGAATCGAATCAAGGATGTCGAAATTCACACCACATGGTATATGTAATCATTTGTCGGCCCGACGAAGGGTGAGTTTTGGCGAAAGAAATTTAAAAAAATCAATATTCAGTTTAAACGACAGTGTAGAGTTTTCTAGTATGCAAAATCGAATTCAGGAGATCGAAATACATACTATACCTGATATATTAAACCATTTGTCGCCCTGTCAGAGGGTGTGTATGGGGAGGGGGAGGGAGGGGATGGAGAAGTTAAAACCAAAATTCAATTGAAACGGCAGTTTCGAGTTTTTATTGTGAAATTCAGGAGGTCAAAATACATATTACGTGATAGATAAAATCATTTATTTTGAGATATGCAACTGAGAACTTGTATAATGAAGCAAAAGTACTCGATATTAGACAACTACATTTCGAAAATCTTATTCTAAAACAATTTAAACAAAATAATCACAACCTGAAGCAAACACATAATTACACAACACGCAATAAAAACCAATACATAATACCTTACGCTACCCAATCAATTGGACAACGATCACACGAATTTCTAGGGCCAAAAATATTCAATAGTTTACCCCAAGAAATACAAAAATTTAATTCAATACATGAACAAAAAATTCTCTATGACTACATAACTGAAATGCCTCGTCTGTCTATTCATAAACTGATTGACAACAAATAAAGAAAAATCCTTCCAAAGCGTTTTTAATTATATATATTATTTTTTATTTTTATATATTACTGTGTTTATTCCTATTCCTTTTATTATTAGTAACTCTAATGTGATCTGTGAATATATATGTATGTATGCATTTTTGTATGTATATATGGCATGATATATGACTAAAACTATATATAAGATTTTATTTTAGGATATATTTTGTAACACTCTGTATTGAACCACGCACAAGGAGATTTCCCTCCTTCTGTGGTAATTTCAATTTATTCAGATTTTATGTAAACATGATCATTCTGTAACCAATCTGTATGATGCTGCTGAATAAATTTCATTTATTATATTATTATTATCATTTGTCGCCCCGTCGGAAAGTGTGTATTGGGGGTGAAAATGATGAAAAAAATCAAAATTCAGTTTAAACGGCAGTGTAGAGTTTTCTAGTATTCGAAATCGAATTCAGGACGTCGAAATACATAATACCTGATATATGAAATCATTTGTCGCCCAATCGGAAGGTGAGTTTTGGGGGTGAAAATATCGAAAAAAAACAATATTCAATTTAAATTGAATTTTGATTTCAATATTTCTGTCCCCAAAACTCACCCTCCGACGGGGCGACAAATGATTGCACATATGAGGTAGTTTGTATTTCGACCTCCTGAATTCCATTTTGCATACTACAAAACTCTACCCTGTCGTTTAAACCGAATTTTGTTTTCTTTCAATTTTTCCACCCCCAAAACTACCCCCACATATATAAGGTATGTATTTAGACCTCCAGAATTCGATTTTCCATACTAGAAAACTCTATACTGCCGTTTAAACTATTTTGTTTTTTTCGATATTTCCACCCCCAAAACTCACCCTCCGACGGGGCGACACATGATTTCATATACCATGTGGTATGCATTTCAACTTCCTGAATTCGATTCTGCATACTCGACAAATCTTACACTGCGGTTTAAACTGAATTTTGATTTATTTCAACATTTCCACCCCCAAAACTCACCCTCCGACATGGCGACAAATGAATCCATATATAAGGTTTTTAACAGTGCCGTTTGAATGTAATTTTAATTTTTTCAACATTTCCACCACGATAACACCCTTGTCCCCGGGGTGACGATGCATTCTGAATATAATTTTTCACACTTTCCATCCCTCAGAATTTCATAATGTACTTGAATGAGCCCTATATTGTCATTACAACGAGAAACAGAGCCGAGTTACATTTTTCTCAGTGTATTTTGTCCCGTCGTACATACTATATTGCGACACTTATAATTACACGAAATCTTTTGTCCAAGTAAACTAGAACTAAACTAGAACTAACCCAACTAAAAACTGTTTCTGAAAAAGTACCAAGTCCGTTTTCTGGTAGTTTTGTGAGTTGAACTGTCTAAAAGTGAGAAAAGTCGAATCATAAATGTGAAGTTTACTTCGATTAAAAAAAGTTCGATTCGGTACGACAAATTAATGAATACATGTATTTATGTGGGAGTTTTTGGGGTCGGAGATCATGGTTTGTTGCCAAATTGCACGAATTCAAGATGCTGGCTCTGAGAAGGCGACGAGTTTTGTGATTATAGCTTGATTCCATTTTGAATTGGTGTGGGTCGGTCATCTTGAGGTTTTTACAAAATTCATGAATTCAAGATGGCTGCTCCAAGGTGGCGACGTGTTTTGTTATCATGGCCCGATTTCATTTGAAATTGGTATGTGCGGGGTTTTCAGGGACAGAAATCATGTTTTTTTGGCGAAATTCATGAATTCAAGAAGGCGGTTCCAATATGGCGCCGAGTTTTCTGGTTCTGGCCCGATTCCAATAAGAATTGGACAACAAAGATTTTCCGAACAAATTCTGTAATCGTTGAATAGTTTCTATGCAGAAATTCTCTGGGAAGTTCACAAAGTAGCTCTCATTTCTAGTGGCTCATCTAGTACCCTCCACTATACGATATTTAGTGGAGTTTCGCATATATCGACACGAGTGCATCTCGTCTTGCAGCCTATTGCGCCTCTCCACATTCTTCCTCTGTTCCTGAGGTGCTTCATCACTCAAGAAGGGCTCCTGATAACGGGATTAATCCTCTAGTCAAACTCACAATGGCTCCTTGGATAAATTATGTATTGTTGAAGCAATTACGGCGATAAACTCAATTTCCACTTTGATGCCGTGGGGTTATTCGACTTTGTGAATATTGTATTTTTAATCATTCGCCGCAGGCGAACGGGTGCAAAATTAGAATTCTAAGTATGCTGATGATTAATTTTGGCTCATGGTGAAGTTTGCACTTCCGTGTGACTCACGAAACAAAAATCTCCGAAAGATTCTGGAATCAGGATGTGGAATTATTCACAAGTCTGCGATGAAAATTTGTTCAAATAACTCAAGCTGAAACTGGATTTACGTCTATTTCGAACATAAACTCCATGTTTATAGACCAGTGCTGAAGCCTTTGAAAATGGTAAAAAATTAAATGAAATAATAGTAGGATGGAACCCTTTGGAAAAAGAAAAGAATATAACAAAATTGAAAGGAAAAATAATTTACGGGCGATCTGAGGTCGGGAAGTGGAAGGGGGTGAGTTTTTAGGGTAAAAAAACGGTTTATCTCGATTTCCGGCAAAACTACGAGTCTTATGGAAAAAAGTTAGATGGTGAAGTTGTAGATAATAAGGAAATCTACAACTTTTGCTTTAACACTTTTCCCACATAACCTCAAAATTTATGTGAGAAATTCAAATAACCAAGTTTCTGTTTTTTTATTTTTATCTTTCCCAAAAAAAAAATTTGTTTTTACGAAAACTATGGTGAAAACTCACCTTTTCATGTCCCAAATACACTGTAATTTTTTTTATTTAAAATATTTACTTCTTCACCTTATTTTGACTCAATATCGAAAAAGCACCCTAATTTTCAATCAAAAATTATCCCGTCAAAATATCAGCTTTTTTAAAAAGATCGGTGAGCTTTTTTTTCGTTGGAATCTCCACTTTCTGATGATATAAAAAAATATACATTACTATGGGTAATGTTCTCAGAAAATGCAAAGAAACGTAAAGTTAATATTTAATAAGACATCTACAATATTTTGAGAAAGTTGTAGAATCTTTAAATTATGTGCGTAGATGCCTATTTATTGCTATTTTAAGAGAACTCATATACCTGAGTGACCTACAGAAAATTTTAGCCCATCAAAAGGTATTTCATAGAGAAGTGGGGAAGGGGGTAGGAGGGTCTGGGCCTTACCACCTGTTATTTCTTTGCATTTTCTGAGGACATTTACAATAGTAATGTGTATTTTTTTTATACCATCAGAAAGTAGAGATTTCAGCGAACAAAAGGGACACCGACTTTTTTGAAAAAGCTGATATTTTGACGGGATAATTTTCTATTGAAAATTAGCGTGCTTTTTCGATATTGAGTCAAAATAAGGTGAAAAAATTATTATTTTGAATCAAAAAAATTACAGTGTGTTCGGGACCTAAGAAGGTGAGTGTCCACTGAATTTCGTGAATAAAGAATTTTTTTGTAAAAGTTAAAAATAAAAAACCAAAAACTTGGTTATTTGAATTTTTACATGAATTTTGAGGTTATTTGAGAAAACAATAGGTACAAAAGTTGTAGATCTTTCTATTACCTACAACTTTGTTGAACAACTTTTTTCCATAGGACTTGTAGTTTTGCTGGAAATCGAAATAAACCGTTTTTAACCCTCAAAAACTCACCCCCTTCCACTTCCCGACCTCAGATCGCCCGTAAATTATTTTTCCTTTCATTTCTGTTATATTATCTTCCTTTTCCAATGGCTTTCATCCTACTATTTTTTTTTTGTATCAAAAATTATCTACACTGGTCTATTACGTATCACGCGACTTTTGTTTTATTCATATATACTTTCTTATATATTTTCACATAAAATAATAGATAAAAAAAAAAAAAAAAAACGATTGAATTTTTTTTTTAAGAAAAGCACTTACACAAATGCACCAAAAAGGAACAAAAAATTAACTCTTTGACCTAGGTTATTCTGTGAGTAGCAGATTCAAAATATTGCCACGCAAAAATACCTTTTTTTGTATTCGCGGCAAAATTTTGAATCTACTACTCACACAATAACCACCACAATTAAAGAAATTATTTTTTCCTTCTTAGTGTATTTGTATTTGTCTTAATTTTTTTTATAATACTCTTCATTCAAGTCATTCATGGAATCTGTCATCTCATTGAATTCTGACAAAAATTTATAATCTCCGACCCCAACAAATCCCACATACTAATTTTGAATTAAATCGGGCCATAATAACAAAACAAGTCGCAATTGGAGCCCCTCTTAATTTGATTTGCAAAAAAACATTTTCCAACCCCTCCATTTTTTTAATCGGACTAAAATTTACGTCATTTCAATCTTCGAATAGGTCAGAGCCTAAACTGCCGAAGGTAATTCTTACGTTATAATCACCTTAAATTTACCAATATGGAAAAAAAAATTGATTTATTCAGAAGTCGAAAATTGGGCAATCAGGACATTTTGCCTAATAAGTCGAAGGCATAAATAGGTAAAATTGCCAGAATAGTCGCTGATGGTCGAAATATAGTCATTTCTACCTATTCTAGGTTATGAACACTATAATAAAACAAACAATCGAAGGTTGAAAGAAGATGATAAAAGTTTACTGTTTCTTGAACCTACATGCTCATTCGTAAAAGCTTCGAAGATGAACATGGCATATGAAAAAAAAAACTGTCAAGAAACGTACAGCAGAGAATGATGTATGCAACGGATTTTTCGCATTCACATCTTGCTCGGATTTTATTTGCGATACAAACTTTTCTGTGATAATGTAGAATTTCATTGTGTAGAAAAAGTTGGCCTCTTTCCTAATATCAAATTTGTATAGAAAAAATTAATCAACTTAAGTGAACTTCCTCAAATTTATTCATCTAACACTGCAAAAACTAAATGTGTATGCATATCATCAACAGCAATATTTTGACTATGTATCATTGAAATGTGGTCGATTCAAGAAAATCATGGATAATTTTTGCAATGGTGGAAACGCTTCAAGCCAAAAAATATGGCGTCTATCCCATATGATACCTTCGAATCGTATTTTCCATAAATTTCAACTTTGAGAACACATAGGCTTTGTTCGAAGTCCAACGTAACCTTTATTCCTGACTTTGAAGTCCATTTTCCTTATCTTGGGATTTCAGACCCTTTCACATTGTGGTCATGTAATGAATTACAAATTTGTTTTGGGATGTTTTTTCATGCGATATGTCTATACGCTCCGTTCTGGTTGGAATGGATTCGTTGATAATAAGTTTATATTGTTGTTATTCTAAAATCTGAGCAGAAACCCTAAAATTATCATTCCAATTCCTGAAACAGTGTGAAAATAAACATTATTTTCTACTTCTTGTTGATGGTAAAACCAAGTATCTCTGCTATACCTAGTTACTCTAAGAAACCGACATATACTACAAAACCCCGATAAGTGTTTATTCTGAAATTGAACGGTTTATTTTGGAATTCAACATCAAATATCAGTGATGTTGCAAATAGTACGCGATCATTGTATTCAGTGCACATTTTGCCATCATAATATGCATAATAATATTAACTCGGTGTGAGGAGGAAATCTTAATCCGAAGAGAAATAGCCAATCATAAAATTTTAAATATTAGATGGTGTAGTCTGAAAGCACTCTTAGAATGCTAACTTTGCAGAATGCAGTGCCCGGAAATATCCAATTGAATGTTTCTGCCAATTGTGACTATCTCTCAAAAAATCGGGATATGATTTGCATACAAACTTCAACTCGACGTTTCCGGACACTGCAATGATTAGTGTTGACATTTTCGAAGTCATCGTTTCAACAAATCATTCTTTTATTTTTTACTATTTGCTTTCGTTTTTGCATTTTATTCAATACGTATACAATTTAATAATTTGTCCACTATGCCACAAAATTCCCTCTTTCATTATATGTTTTTCGGACACAATATTTCCACTTTCACTTCATATATTAAGCTAAATCTTATCAGTGATTAGAGATGATCTGCTTGAATCTGCTACTGAAATCTTCGAATGACGATGAAGTTGAGTGATAGGTAATGGATTTCGACGGCCAGTGATAAGTTCAGTTGTGTGCATAAAAAAGTCGTACAGCAGTTATAGTTGCTTGTCAATCTTAATAAACTTTTATCGACTTTACAAGTCTTGACAAGTAGTGTCAAAATTGAAACTATTTTTGTCAAGTGTCGTGTACTACTTTTTTATGAAATCTGGAACATCATGGCAGGTTTACACCAACAAACCTGTACGACTTTTTATGCACAGAACTGTACGTTTGATTTTCGATTCATTTCTAACATGAATATTAAATTGTGGAAGGAAAGGATTCATGAGTATGTGTCGATTCCTATGTCTTCGAATGTCTCATTGGTTAGAGCGTATGTAGAGATCATAAGGTCGTGGGTTTGACTTCCACTTGAGAATGCTTTTTTTCTTTGATTTAGTGATTTGTCCACTATGCACAAAATTCCCCTTTCATATATGTATTTGGACCCAATATTTCCACTTTCACTTTATTCAATACATTTTTTTGCCAATTTGCTTCAGCTGGACCAACTTCATTGAATTTCATTTTGTCGAATCACTGACAACGTCATGGCAGTAGTTTACCGCTAGCGACAGACGAAGCTTGCTGAACGCAGTTATCTAGCATTTATTCTGTACTTTCTGTCATCATCCACAACCCATTTTCTATCGCCTCCTTCGATGGTTCACACTATTCTTTTCTATTTTTATTCATATAATGAATGATGAGTGTTTTAAATAGTTGGTCATAAAAAACGTGGAGCCCATAGTAGAATATTCCTATTACCACATAAATGGGAACATGATGGCTCTGAACTTTGGACTTTGGGAAGTGTAGGTTCGGATTGGATTCTGATTCTGGCAGCTAATCGATAGTAGTTGGTAGTAAACCAGTATGGTCATTTATTCTATCGAATTTTCTTTTGGCATTTTATGTTTAAAATTCAGCTCTACAATAATTATTTGAAGAAAGTAAATTGTATCATGTCATCCTCATCCGATCGATCGGCTTCAATATCTGATAATAGACCAAGTTACTTTGAGGATTTCATTTTTGGTAACTTTGACTTCGTTGTAGACATTTAGTCTAATTAAACAAATATTATAGTAACCTCGTCCTCATTGTGGCACAGTAAGTATAAACTAGGACAAAAAATGCCTGGAAACTTGATTGGTGCCAAAAAAGGTAATGTAGAGTATATAGTAGACCTGTTTACCGACTGATTATGTGAACATACATTGGGAAATAATTAGGTTAATATTTACTAGAAAAATTTCCTTGGAAGTTCAAGTATTTTGAACACATTTTGCTGGTCACCTTCAGGTGAAATTCAACCCATGAGGCTGTGAAGGTATATTTGAAGTTCATAACAAGTAATTTCATACTATGCATTACGCCTAATAAGTTCGTGGATTTTGAAGGAGATTATGTGGTCTCAAAGAGTCCGGAGACCTATGCTGATATTGATACAATATATTGGACTCCTCAAACCGTACATTCCACATGAAAACTACACGGTATTCATTGGAAGAAATAAGCATTTTTCTAAAAAACTTGGACTGTATCTTTTTACTCAAACTGAATAGATGAACTCCCCTATCCGAACCAAAAACGAGAGGTTGACGTACCCCTATTGTCGAACCACCCTGTATAGAAAAACATTATGTCAATTAACTTCGATCGAGATTGAGGAAGTTCATTCAGGCTAAATCATATCTTCAATTCGCATCAGAGAACCCACACTGGTTGGTTCAAAATTAATCGAATAGGATTTTTCTTTTTTTTTTTATTTCAACAAAAATGACCCCGCATTAACTGCTGAGAGTTATTAGCAGGGGATAACTAACACAAGTTGATTAGAAATCAGATTTCACAATATATATATTGATGTCTTTTAGAAACTTCAACACTTTCTGTAGATCGTTGTTGAGGATAGATTTGATGTTGACTCCTAGGTTGTTTGAACTTCTTCCTGTGTTGTATAATGGGCATTCTACCAGGATGTGTTCAACTGTGATTTGTGTGGCACAGTTGTGACAGATGGAGCATGGATCCTTATTCATTATATGTTGGTGAGTTAGGAGCGTATGTCCTAACCGGAGACGGTTAATAACGACTTGGTCTCTCCCTCTCGTGGGTAATAATAACTTTTTGTTGACTATTCCATTGGTTTCTCGGGGTTTGGATGTTGCATGAGTCCAAGTGGATTGCCAGATGCTAAGTATAAAGTTTTGGATCGAGGGTTTGTGATCCGAGGACGGGAGCTCATTTTGAAGAATTGTTTTCTCTTCAGATGCTGTTTCATGGGCTAGGGCATCAGCTTCTTCGTTACCCTTGATCCCTACGTGAGAGGGTACCCATGGAAATGAGATATTTTTTGCTTCGATTCGTAGTTGGTAAAGTTCTTCTTTGATTCATATGAGATTTGGATGATACGGATATAACTGTTTCAATCCGTGAATTGCACTAAGAGAGTCTGTAATGATAATAAAGTTTTTTCTAGGGTCTTCTCTACACATTCTGAGTGATGCCATTATGGCTGTCGTTTCACCTGTAAAGATGCTGCATTTTTGAGGTAGACGTATGGAGAATTCACTGTCGCCGCATATGTAGGCTGCTGCATGTCCTTGTGTGGTCTTGGATGCATCAGTGAATATTCGATGGAAATTAGGGTATTTGGAGATGGATTCTTGGAAAGCACTTTTTATGATGTAAGGGTTTGTGGAGTTTTTGTGGAAGATGGTGAGGATTATATCGATTTTAGGTAGGATGATTTTCCAAGGAGGGTTATTTTTTCTACTGGAAGTCGAGTATTTGAATTGTTCGATATCATAACCACTACGCTTTATTCTTTCCCGGAAACGGAGGATTTTTCTTTGTTCACCCTGTTGTAGAGCACAAAAGGAAAAAGTATGATGGATGAGAGATCAACTTGACATTGTACCATCATTGAGGCATGCATGGTATTCCCAGAATAAATAGGCGTTTTGTCAAATCTCGGGAATTGGTAAATATTCTGAGCAGAAAGCTTCACTTTTCATCTTTAATTTCGAAAACTAGTTGTGCCCTTGGAAACTTTTGCCAAGAAAGTCAAAATCTACAACTTACAAAAAATTCAGGAAATTTAACCGAAAGCCATTTTACATCGGATGGTGAGGTGTCGTTTATATTATGTTATATTATCGGCTCGATTTTCGACATGTTTTTTCAAGGAAACTGAAGAAGCCATCATATGTAGTTAATGCAAAAAACTGGCTTTCGTATCCAATTGCCATCCCAGAAATGGAATGGAACACGACAAACATATCTCACTCACAACACCATCTCTGAGAGGCACTATCGCCATACTCCCGAATACTGCCACAGCGTTTCCATTCCATTATGTAGGTGTGATTCGTTCAAAAGCGATAAGGTGGACCCGAATACATACAGCTATCGGAAATAAATCCCACCATCCAAGTAGGCCAACTTTCCAGGGAACACAATATCGCAGAGAGCGGCGAAAGAAAGGCCTTTGAAGCGAGCCGAAGTATAGTCAGCCGGTCAAAGAAGTTGAGGATATTGAAAATGAGATCACGAGATATGATTTCGATATTACGAAACGGAAGCTATTAGGAAAGAGGACGGAGATAACGAGGTGAACAAAGGCGAGAGGTAACTGGCCGAGGTTGGTTTCATCCCGTTGCAACTTGGCTTCTCGAATGCTACGGCTAGAATCCTGTGAAATCCTTATGGAAATTTGATAACGATGAATTTGTCTGGAAAGTTGTTGTTTCGCAGTTCATGGCCTCCTTTCCAACAACATTATGGGTGGAATTCAAGTCATTTTGATGTTCCAGAGAGCGAATTTCTGGTCAGACTTGTTAGAAGTTGTGAATACAAAAATTAGGACATTTTTCTTGCTAGAACCCAAAATACTATACATGGTATTCGTCAATAACATGCTTAAATTTGGAGAAGTTAATCTTGGGTCCATATTGAGGAAAAAACTTCTGATGAATATATGTCCTAAAGGTCTTACTTTTTGAACTACAGGGTGCTAAAGTTTCAAGATTTTTTTTTATAACACTGGTATGACCCTAAATATTCCTGTGAAACGTAGTACGCATCTTCTATTCATCAGATCGCATTTTCTGCTGCACAAGAAAAAAGTTTATTTTCGTATTCTTGCGGGATTTGCATTGAATCATTTTCCTGAACGTACCACATTTTTTTTTTCTAATTAATGAAGAAGGGTCATAGTTGTGAAAAAATTATCGAAAATAAGCAATATCCAGTATTGACAAAGGGCTTGGAAAGATCCAGTACCGATTTTTTACCCAAAGAACCTGGTTCATTTGTCATATATTTTCCTTCACACACAGAAATTTTTCGAAGGTATCCAGCCAGGAAGCTCATATCTTGAATCTTCGCTTGGTAGGCTTTGGGGGCATTACTGCTTCGAACTGGATCTGCCCTTGAAACCAATCATGTTCTCGTCAATTGCCAAATATCTTGATGGGGAGAAAGATTTGAAAAATTTTTCATTAACGATCCTTGTATAATTTGTCATATTTGTCTTCACCCTTTTTTGGCATAGACTTGTCGTTCAGGTGAAATATTTTCAAATATCTTTTGAGGGTCATAATTTGGCTTATTCTATTCATTCGTTTTCATCAGAACACCAGTACATTTTCATGCTAGGCAATTGATGAAATCTCATCGAAATACATATCCCTAAAAATGCACGAAGCTCCGTACTGATAAATCCAGAACAGTGCTCCGCGTATTTGTTGGATTCTTGGAATAAAAGTTTCATCATGGAATCGTCAAAATAATGTGGGAAAATAACTAATGGCGACTTAAAATCTACTTGACATTGTAGTACACATAACTATGAAAAAGTAAAATTTGGGAAAGACCTCAGGATGTTTCCAAATAAATTTTTTGTCCATTTCATTGGCTCCGATTCAATTATTTTTGTTTCTTTGGTTTTTGTTGTTTTTTTTTGTTTTTTGGCTGAAACATTCTTCCACTGATTCGTTTTCACTTGAATCAGTGTCGATTCCAGAGTGGAATAATAATCCTCCAATAATTGTTTTTTGTGGGGTTGATTTCTTCGAGTATATTTCAATGATTTCAGCAATGAGAAGTGAATTTCCTAGAAAAGTATGACAGGAGGTCTACCACATATAAATGAAATGCGATCGTCAGCTCCATTTGGAGGACTGCTAGAGGGGTCCAATGAGATATGAATCAAATGTCGTCCTTTTTTAGGAAAATCTATTTTATAGTCATTAATATATATCATATTCATAAATGTTGAATGATTTCCTTTGATGTTAGCAATCTCTCCACCTCTGTTCCAAAAAATGGAAACTTTACCACTAATCAACGAGGTTCTAAGTCTTGCAGAAGTTGATGACAATTGTACTACTTTTATATTGACCATTCTGAATTTTTGCCTTTCACAAGATTTTTTTATATTTAATGGAAAATTCTATCAACAACCCGAAGGTCTTGCTATGGGGAGTTGTTCATTCCCTTTTCCAGCAGATATTTTCATGAACAATTTAGAAAATGAATTCATTGTCACGGATATTAATCCTGAAATTCTACACTGGTTCAGATATGTTGATGACTGTCTAGTGTTTGTGAATGGTAACATTGAAACTGCTCAATATTCATTAACTTGAATTAATCAGATATACCCTAACATAAAATTCACCTTAGAAATAGAATCAAACAATAAATCAAATTTTTCAGATCTTACAATACATAAAAATATTCTCTACTTAGATTTCAATATCTACAGAAATCCCACAGAAACTGATCATGTGATACCTAGTTTTTCGAATCATCACCATCAGCACTAAATAGCTGCCTTCAATTGTTACCTCTTTCTACTGTTGAATATCAAAAAGAATTGAATATTTTGAAACAAATAGCCTCCAACAATGATTATAATCCAAGCATTATCAACAATTTGATTCAAAAAATTAAAAACAAAAATGAACACAACTTATCTTAACCAAAATTAAATTCAATCGACAAATTTGTTTCAATTCTTTTTTTAAACGACAACATTCCTAACAAAGTAGCTAGTTGCATTAAAAGTAACTCTGACAACATCAAAATTTCTTCCAAAACCAATAATAGCTTGAGTAGATTTTTGGTCAATACAAAAGACAAAGTTGACAAACTTTCCAAAAGTGGCATATATGAGTTAAAATGTGAAGACTGCGATGCAGCCTACATTGGTAAAACATGGAGACCTTTGAAAGTTCGTATTATGGAACATTCAAACAGTAATGTAGTTTCTGCCTCCGTTCATCACTCAAGATTCAACAATCATAATTTTTGTCCAAATAGAAATTCACAAATCTCAGTTCCAAAAATTATAATAGATCAGATTTTCTTGAAGACTGACATGTCAGTAAGGAAATACTCAACAATCACCTTTGTCTCAACACAGGAGTCAATTTAAATAGATCCTATATTCCACTTCATAGACGTCTAAATTGAAATAATATTCAACTTCCTTAGCTTTTTTACTCTAATTCACATTGCAGTTTTCTTGTTAATCATGCTAATAATTTTCAATTTCCATTCTCTATGATGATTTTACATGTATCTTTCTGCAATTTGCCAGCCTCTTTTTCAGTTTTCTCCATACTGAGAACACAAGTCATGTTCTGGATTATCACCTTTCATACTCTGTTTTACTCCATCACTTTCCAAAGACTCGTTCATCCAACGAACAGCGAGGCTTTGGAACTCATTGCCTAGGAAGGTGTTCCCCGAGGCATACAACCTTCAGAAATTTAAGAAGAACACCAACTCCTACCTTCTTTCCCCTAGGTTCCCACGATGTTCTCTGAACATTACAGGATATCCCTTTTCGTGGGAACCAGAACATAAAAAAAAAAAAAAAAGCTGTGGTAGTTGTAAAGTTGGGTCTAGTTCCCATTGTATCGCACTTCTTATTTCCCAGTTGTGGTTCAACTGAGCCATGGTGGACAAGGATTTTTATTTTTATCAAGAAAAATTCAAATTCATTGTCCATGGACAGTACCAGAGTTATTCAATTGTTAGTTTTGATCAGGACAGGTCTGAATAGACTTCTCCCTTGACTTATATTCAATTATGATGACTCGAATGTGAGAATTGAAGAGTCTTGTCTGGTCTTCCTTGGAATACTGGAACATATATTTGACAGATGACAGTCCTCATTAGATTGATAATCTTCTAGTGTGTTTTCGTATGACAGGGATATTCCTTTCTTGATCCTGATATCTCCATGGTTTGGGGTTTCCTGCCAAGCAACTTCATCGTTCACTTGTCAATTGTCAATCTACTTCATCGTTCACTTGTCAATTGTCAATCTTGGTCACTTGGGTCCAGCTATCACACCTGAACAATGGCTTATGAAAGATATCGAAATGAAATCTCAAATTTAATCCTGGCCTAGGATAGGTTTTTTAACATGTTTGTCACGCAAACTAATGCAACACTCATTGATCATGAGATATTTCATGGTCCTTTTGGCTTCTTGTATACCTGACGAGTAAGTAACTTCACATTTAAAATATTTCAATTTTCTTTCTCAAAAAATTTTTTTAGTAAATTGTTTTCTATCACTATTACTTATTTTCAGGTACGCACTGATGATGACCTAAGGGTCGAAAGCGCCTTGCTACGATTTTAATAAATTATTTCATGCACGAAATACAATTTTCTTCCATCGATTTATATATCCATCCAGTATGTATACACAATTAAAAATTGAAAATATTACTGCTGCTTCAGAACACAAATTATGTCAATATGGAACCAGTCTAATATTTCTATGGTAATGACAATCATGATGGTAGGAGAAACTCGTGAATAAGATTCGAATGGAACACTCAGCGAGTCTTACTGCTGAACGATGAAAGTGAGTTTGAGAGACTAGATGTAACAATGAGCAACAACTTCCCATTACCCGACTTCCTATTCACCATTATTGTATACCTATTATATAGTAAACTTCCAGCGGAACTCCAACAAACTCTCACAACTAACTTGCAGTGGAGAGATGTAAGTCGACTTATGGTTCGGGAAAAGCTTGAATTCCCTCTCAATACTCATATACAGGATTGAAGGTTTGTTAGACGTTTGTGCCATAAAGATAACTCAGTAGATATCATAGTTGAGAGAATATTGGTACCAATATTTGGTGTAAAGCTGATGTAAAGAAGAACTGGTCCTCAAATATAAAGGAATATGCTGGCTATTGAGAATAAACTTTTCGTAATATCTTATATCAAAGGCAACAAGATCTACGTGAAGATCCGTAACCAAGAAATTATAGCGCTCCAAACATTTGCAGTAACATATCACTTGCAGATGAAGTGATTTCAAATTCTCAACCAGTAATAAATCGGAGAAGCCAACAAACAAAAGAGGTCGAAGAAGACAAAAACATAGACATTTGGGAAGAACACCAAAACAGGCCAAAACAGGTGCAATGAAGAAAACTGATACAAAACTGCGTACCATTGGCCAAAGTAATTAGAATGGCTATGATCTAATAAGCAGACCTAGTTTCTATTCGAATTCTATCTCTACTTTCAACGAGGACACTTTCAAACAACCCTGCAGTCGAAAGATGAAATGGATACCTTTTACACGATTTCCATAGATTCAATAGAAATACTGAGGAAAATGAATAATCTGTCAAATACCACGAAAAAAAAACAACAATTTTTCATATTAACGTAACGAGTATGAATACAAATCTAGATTCTCTCAAAGTTTCATTGGAAGAAATGTAAAAACGAATCAAATATCTTGGTCTTAACAGAGACACTAATTTTGGTTGTAAATCTATTTAATATTATCGGTTTGATATGATTCTAACTGTAGCACATTCAACCAAAATGATGGAGTTTTATTATCATTTAAAAAAATATTCCACATAGTGATGAGATTATATAGCTCTCAAATAAGGGGAAAAACACTAAAATCATTCAATTTTGAGAACAGAAAATTCATTTTATTTGCATTTACTGGTCACCAAACCCGAATGAACATGAATTTCTGACAACATAGACGAATATTTTGGGGTGTAAAATAACAACAATATTAAAAATACAATTTTGTTAATTGGGGCTGTGAATATCAA
>JAFIRS010004603.1:0-80992 GCA_018342105.1 Gonioctena quinquepunctata
GGGATTAGCAAAACCGATGCAGGACCCTGATCGACGAGTGGATAAAAAGAAGACACCAACAATATTGGGATCAAACTGTCGGGCAAATACACAGCAAAGTCATGGTAGGGCATCCAAACCGGACCCTGACGGCTGACCTTCTGAACCTGAACAGAACGAAGGCTCGTATAATAATAGGTCTGTTGACTAGACACTGCGGCCTAAGAAAACACCTAAACACCATTGGAGTACGCAGGGAAACCGTGGAGTGTAGGCAATGTGAAGAAGAGGAGAAACCAGCCTCTCATATTATCTTCGACTATGACGCCCTAAATAGTAGGCGACACAGAACCTTCGGAGAGATCAGCCCGGAAACAGGCATGAATCCGAAGAACCTTATCAACAGGCTTCTAAACCTAATTGAAGGCACAAACCTGTTTGAATGAGGAACCACTGACAACAGAGTGATACAATAGACCCCAGCTGGTCGTAGTGTCAAGGGAAGCTAAATGCCAACCCTGTCTCTGGCTCGTCAGCTTCCAACCAACCAACCAATCAACCAGGAATGAATGACAAAAATGATGTTTATTCATGATAATAATATACAATACAATAATTATCGGTCTATCAAGGATAGTGATTATAGATAAAGTGAACATTAGCTTCGAACATAAAATCTATTTTTACGAATAAACATGTCCCACAGATCCTATAGATTGTGCGTGGAGTTTTTCTCAAATTTTTTCATAAAATTTATGTTTCTGTGAAATATTAGAGGGATGTATATTACACATCATCATCATTTTAGTCTGCTTATACTTAATCATTTTCATTTTTATAGTCTAGAATATCGTGGATGACTTTTCGGTCCAGATTCGAAGTATAGTTTGATTTTTTCCTTCAAAGGTAATTAAATTGGTTTGTATGATGAAATCTTTCACATTTCGGTCAACAAAGTGTGAATAAGTCATGAGTAGGGTTGGACTACTGCTTTCTTTGAAAAGTTTGACCAAATAGCAGAGTTGTATTTCTGCCTTCTTGTATATTCCTATTTTTGCAGTTCATTCTAATTTCAATAGAAGCAAACTAGAATAAGGCAAAAAAATATATTATTTTCAAATCAAAGCATTTTGCATGTTCTTATAGTCTGATGAATACGTATAAGGTCTCTAGCGAATAATATTCAGAAACCGTTTTGTCAAATTTCAATCTTAGTATGCATTATACATGGTGATTATTAATTATTGTTTCGTATTGCGATAAATGATTTTTATAGGCAGAATGCATGAACTTGGACTTCCCATAATTCACATTAATATATCCCTTTGTGAACCATCTCTATTATTTAGCAAAATTTGAATCGATTGGATTTTTCAGGTTAGTCTATGAGTCGTTAGTGTATAATCAACCGAATCGTCTTCCAAACTAAAAATGTATCCTTTATAGTAAGTACAAAGTGAATAAATTATTGATATAAATTGTACTCCACAGGTTATTGTTGGGTGCTCAGTTTTTCTCTACGAACAGATTGTTTCCTATAGCACAAATATTTTCTGAAAAAATCCAGTACGGGTTCCTGACTCCAAATTCTCTAGAAGCAGAATCATGATTAACAGTATCGTAGGCCATGGAGAGATCAAGTAGTATTCCAATTGCCAGAAGGCGTTTTTCCATAACTTTGTAAATTTTCGAAGTGATTTTTGCGATTGCATCTTGGGTTCATTCGCCTTGTCTGAACCTTTTGATTTATCAAAAATTATTTGATGGTTGTCCATATATCTTGTTATTTTACATTTGATATTTAAAAAATAATGTCTGGTTTCCGTTTTTGAAATAGGTTTGAAGACTGACATTTTGGTATGGAAGGGACGAGTTCCAGTAGCGAATAGAGAAAAAGATATTTCCTCCTTTATTTCTTTGAGAATTTCAACAGTGATGTAGTTATATCCAGAAGTGATGGAATCACATCCTGGATCTTTTCCACATTTCAATGAGTTGACCATTGTTTTACTTTCATGTTTTGTGGTGGGCGAAAGAAATAAAATGGGTGTGAATGTACAAACATATACAGAACATATTTGCACACAATAATTCTAAATCCAGTTATAAACTGCAGTTATCAACGAGGTTTGAGCAGAGATATTTCTACATACATTCCTAGCATAAAAATTCCATTATTCCAATGATCTGGCAAAAATTCCATATGAACCTTTGAATCCTATCGGAGCATGACCCATTCATCACATCTTATCGCTGTGCCGTATCTGCGGACAATTGCAAAGGATTAACCAAATAGAAGTGGTCGTTTGTGTGGCATTGTTGGGGAGTTTACAGAAAACCGACGTTTTTGTGAATTTTCGACGGTCTGCGTGGGAGTGGAAGGGTTGCTTCTGGGGCTTTTGTTCCCGAACAGATGTCCAGCCGGCAGAGGGTTTATTGTGTTGCGTGGGACACCAATATGTCAATGGCGAATACTTCGAAAATAAATGAATAACGGTACCTATATGTATATAATATATACCGGGAAAAACATTTTTTCTGGATGAAGTCGGATAAATGAATACGTAGCTTCTCGATATCAATAAGGGTATATATTATAAGGACTAATTCGATACGAAGTCAGTCATTTATTAACAGATGCACTGAACAATGCACCTCGTTGAAAAAATTACGTAAACCACCAACTTTTGATCATTCGAAGAGATATTACACGATTTGAAATATTTTAGTAGTAACACCCTGATCAGGATTGAAACATTTAAAAACAGACATTTTTTTATTCAGGAATGAAAAAAAACACTGTTTGGAATCGGAAAATTTACGAATTTTTTCAACGTTCAACTGCACTACGGAGATTGTCTTGGGTATTCACATAAACACGATATTTCCAAGACCAAGATTCTTTTAAATTATCACTGTACCTTCAGTAACCACACCAATAATGGGATAATTGAAAGAAGATTAATTTCTAAGCCAATTATTCTAAATAATAATAAAACAACTTAACGATAGTAACCAAAATGTAACAATAAGAAATCAACAACGAAAACGGATCAGTAAAATGAAATGGGCTTGGTTAATTTCAATAAGATACATACTAGAGAAAGATCCCAGACCCGGCAAACCTACGTCATTTTAGAAAAGCTCAAATTTTGAGTATGATTGGTGTCATGTGGTTAAGAACGTATGCGAACCTGCTAGCTTGAAAGCGAGGCCCTTTTACAAGTACCAAGTACAAAAGATACATAAATACATTACTCACCTATAGACCAGGGTCGATAATTTTTGAAACCAAAAAAAATAGGATGAAACGTTTTGGAAAAGGAAGAGAATATAACAAAAGTGAAAGGAAAAATAATTTACGGGCGATCTGAGGTCGGAAGGAAGAGGGTGAGTTTTTAAGGGTAAAAAACGGTTAATCTCGATTTCAGGCAAAACTACAAGTCCTATGGAAAAAAGATCTACAACTTTTGTATCCACACTTTTTCACATAACCTCAAAATTTATGTAAAAAATTGAAATAACCAAGTTTTCGGTTTTTTATTTTTATCTTTTACAAAAAAAAATCCACGAAATTTGGTGAAAATTTACTTTTTCATGTCCCAAACACACTGTAATTTATTTGATTTGAAATATTTATGTTTTCACCTTATTTTGACTTAATATCGAAAAACCACCCTAATTTTCAATCGAAATTTCTCGCGTCAAAATATCAGCTTTTTTCAAAAAGTCGGTGGGCTTTTTATTCGTTGAAACCTCTACTTTCTGATGGTGAAAAAAAAATACATTACTCTGGTAAATGTTCTTAGAAAATGCAACGTGGAGAACTATTCCAGACCGCGCAGGTCGAGAGTCTGGCCAAAATATGAACGCACATTGCACAGTTCAAGTAAGAGAAACATGTTTACTTCATGAAATTTCCAAAAATCGAAGCAGAAGGAATACAAACGTGATGGAAATTTTGCACGATTGAAAGGAATCTAAATGTGTGTGAACTAGACGTTTCTAAATCTTACGTTTCATATATATATATATATATATATATATATATATATATATATTTATATATATACACTTGGAGCAAGTAGTAGTGTATTAATCGTTAATTTTAGTAGGGGCTTGATTATATACATTTGGAGAGAAATGACTAGTGAAATGTCATTTGAAGAATTTTAATTTTAGCTTTAAAGTCACTGAAAACTGCAAATGTCTTAGCTCCCAAATATCCTCTTGTACTACACCAACATTGTATAACATATCTACGATAAAATATAAGTCTAAATTATTAAAAGTGTTTATTTTTAACAAAAAAGAATGATCCCAACTGAAGCCTGTTGTGATCATAAAGATTTAATATTCATTGATTAATGCAATATCATAAAGAAAACTGTATTCTACAATGGGTAAGGTTTTCGTGGTATTAAAAAAATATCGATACATAGCACCCCCCCCTCCCCCATCCCCGAAGGGTGGGAATTGTTTGACAGAATACCCATAAATTTGTTTAAACTCGTTTTGTTTCTTATTAGCGTAGAAAATATTCCATTTCAAAACCAGAATTGACGTACTTATTCAAAACAAAAAAAAAATGTGCGAGTTCATCATTCCAATAGGGTTTTTCCACCAGTAGAGCTGATATCATTTCAGAACGAACATTTATTCATAGATAAACTAATAATTTAGCATAATTTTAGTATCGATAGAAATTCAGGTTGATGGCATACATATATTTGAGGACAAGATTTTATTCGTGTGAATATTCCATTCAACAAAAATATGTTGAAGAACTAAACAAAACTGACGTCATTGAAAACAAATTGTAAATATAGTCAAATTTTTTCTAAACGGTATGGGAAAGGATTTTTTTTCGTTCCTGTATGAATGAATTCCTACGAACAAGCTCCAATCAGACACTTGCATTTGATATTTTACGAGGTGAATGTGAGACAATGACAAATTCATGAAATTCTTCATACAGTCGTCTGGAAGGTCATCTGGACTTTTATTCATCCTAATTAATAATTCAACAGAGAAAATTGCGCTTACCAGATTGTAAATTAATTTGAATGTCATTATAAATTACAATGGGTAGATATGAATTATGGTGGCAACACAATACCAGCACTCATGACGCAGTAGGTTTATAACAATATAAAATAGAAGTGGATTGTTGTTCTTATGGTATTTTTGTAGTGACAATTTTTATAATATGTATTTGAACATTCTTTCTACGTAAGAATATGTTCAACTATGCTTATGAAAATAACAAAATTATGAAAAAAAAATTGAGTAGACGCGGCCGATGCTTGATGAAAATCCATAATTAAACTAAAAACACTACGATTTTTACAAAAAATTGATTTACAAAACCCACGATACGTGTTTTGTTAGATAATGGCGATTGAACATTCGGGGATTCAGCTAACGGAAGACAGCATCAAAACCAAGTTGCTAGATATGGAGCCGGCCGGTAATACAGGAAATGCTTTTGTAAGTGCAACCCGGCACCAAGGAAAATGACATAGTGGCAACACTGCGGGTAGTTCAAATGTACTGGGATCATTTGAAAGTGGTAATGTCAAAGAAGCTAACCTCAAAAATGTGAAATGTGTGTAAGCAAATGGGACATTATAAGAACAGGTGCCCAAATACAAATAAAAACAATGCTTTTAGTGCAGTGTTTTTGAGTACGCAATTCAGTAAGGACGATTGGTATGTCGATTCTGGGGCGAGCGGACATCTCACTGTTAATTCGGACTGGTTAACGAATGTTTCGGAGAACTTTGAGTTACAGGACATTATAACAGCAAATAACCAAAGACTTTCAGTTTCGTGTGTGGGCGATATAAACAGTGTAACTGTTGTAAACCGAAATAGTCATGATATAACCATAACTAATGCAATGTGTGTACCAGGTTTGACAACAAATCTTCTCTCAGTTGGCAAGTTAATCAACAATGGCAATAAAGTGAACTTTGAAGAGAATTGCTGTAAAATCTATGATAAACACAATGAATTGGTAGCTATGGCAGACTTGATCAACAATGTTTATAAGTTGAGAGTCAAGAAGGAGCACCAATGTATGTTGTCATCAACAACTAGTGCCAGCAGTAAAATATGGCATCGCCGACTGGGGCACATCAATTACAAAGATTTGTGCACGATGCAGGCAGGTGCTGTTGAAGGCATATCATTTAAGACAAAAAGGGACAGTACAAACAAGTGCATTGTTTGCTGTGAAGGTAAACAATCACGGCATCCATTCAAGCACCAGGACACAAGAGCAACTTCCTTCTTGGAACTTGTGCATGCAGACGTCTGTGGCCCTATGGAGAATAGGTCACTTGGAGGTTCCAAGTATTTTCTACTCTTCGAGGATGACTTTAGCAAAATGACATTTGTATATTTCTTGAAATACAAGTCTGAAGTTTTCGAGAAATTTAAGGAATTAAAAGCTATGGTCGAAAACCAGAAAGGCCATAAGATGAAAATCCTCAGGTCGGATAATGGCGGAGAATTTTGCAGCAAGGAAATGGAGCATTTTTTGGCAAAAAATGGTATTATACATCAGAAGACAAACCCTCATACTCCAGAACAGAACGGTGTTCTAGAAAGAATGAATCGCTCTATAATTGAAAAAGCAAAATGCTTATTATTTGAAGGTGGCTTGGAGGCGAAGTTTTGGGCTGGAGCTGTAAACACGGCTGTTTATTTGAAAAATAGGTCAGTTGCTGCAGGATTAGGTGGCGAAAAAACGCCATATGAGATCTGGAATGGCAGAAAACATCATATTTGTTTGATTCACCCTAGTATAAGTTATTTCTCGTAGGCAAGGTATTATTAAGTCTTCCTGAATAAAGGAGATAATTGCTTTATGATATTTTGTTGTTTGTTTTCTCACAATGATCAATAACATATCAAAGACCATTCAATAAACTGAAGTTAGCCAGCAGTGGCAAGTGGCTCTATTGCTTTGAACCGGCCACCTTGAGATAAGGGCGTACCAACTGTAGTTTAGCCGTGGTGAGGAAAATAATAATTGTTGGTAGCGTGACGAGAGAACAGTGACGTTCGCTGGCAATTATTATTACAGCACACAATACAGGAGCAGAAATATCTATTTATATCATATCAAATTGGCTCACAAAGAATAGCAAAGACTATTAGCTTCATTCATTATATAGAAACAATTTATATTTTTCAATTCATCAAAACATAACAATATATATATATATATATATATATATATATATATATATAAAATATATATATATATAATATATATATATATATATATATATATATATATATATTATTCAAATTGAATGTTGATGCAAGTCCTCTATTGTTGGCTTGAACCAACACTTTGAACTACTTTTTTATTTGTATGAATATACGGAAGACACTTTGTTCAAATCGAGCCTCAGCAGAATCAATCAAAATGTCAGCAAGCTTTTACTGGGAAATATGCACCATCACAAATGAAATGAATCCAACAATAATTAATGTAACGATGAGTATAACCGGTGGCAGTGTTCTCGAAATGATCAATCATCTTTGCAATGTTGCAAGTGTCTGAAATAAAAAAGGAAATTGATATCGACATTAATCTCTTCGAATATCTTCCGAAGTGGAATCTGTATAAACATCGTATCGTGTAACCAGACGGTTGTACTCCACCAAAATTATCCATAGTTTTTTATTAAGATTTGGATTAGGAGTATCCTGATAATGGTTGAATCTTACTCTGAATTCTTCATTTTCCGTTTCACCCTATGATGTTATCAATTGATTTCAAGAAAGGGCTCTGCACTACAACCTTAAATTTGGAATTCATAATTTTTTTTTAAATAAAATCAGTTAGTATATCAGATTGGTCACGAATCCTCTGGTGTTCCTAACAAGTTCAACATCCATGAACACGGGACCACCATCTTAACGTCCCCTCCGAAAAGGCGCTATATCTCGTGTACATTGATATAGCGCATGCAGCTGTGAATGAGCTGTGTATCAGAGGTTACTATCCGAATAATAACATTGCTGGCATTGTTGGAGTTGAGATATCGATAGACGTGAAACTGATATATCAAACTGTATTGAATTCGCACCAGAAGAGAAACGACTTGGATATTTTTATTTCTCGACCACTCTCTATTAGCTCAGTGAAAAAGTTGCTGGTGTGAAGTTATCCACAACTACAAAATACACTGAAAAAAAATCTTAACTTTGCTGAAAAAATATATAACTCGTTAAAACGATAACGTAGACCTTATTTGATTGCATGATTGAATTCTGTAGGCAGTGTAGTTCTTTCGTTTGCAGAATCGAATTAATGGCGCCTAGAATATGAAATCATTTGTCGCCCCGTCGAAGGTGGTGTATTGGTCGTGGAAATATAAACAAAAATAAATTTTAATTCCATATATCAGGTCAGGAACAACGCTAACTGACTGATTGAAAAATCGATAATTTTCAATGTATCCAACCCGCTAGGATGTTGCGAGAAATTATTTCAAGTTTCTGCATTAGATTCTGCGAAAGAAAAAACTCTATACACTGCCTTTTGAATGAAAATTCTATTTTTTCAACATTTCTCCCAATCACACCCCCCACCCACGGGGAGACGATTCATTCTAAATATAATTTCTTAAGTTAATCAACATACATAAATCGATCATGTAATCGAAAAAGCTCCACATTTTCGTTTCAACAGGGAACATGGATTTTTGCAGTGTAGTTACATTTTTCTAAGTGTAGTTTTTGGTTCTGGTTCTGCAACATCGATTAACATGAAATTCATAAAGCGCTCAAATTACTCGACACGTTCTATGGTAGTTTGAGATGACGAATGCATTCTGTCATGGATGGTCAGGTTTGCCACACCAGTAACATTTTTAGGGCATATTACCAATTTAGAATAACAATATTGAAATTGAAAATAGTAGAGTTGAAAAGGCACATAAATCATATCATCCATAGTCCGATTCGACCAAATAGAACAAATGGAACTGTAAGAAAAATGACATGAAAAAAAATGAACCTGTCGCCATTTTTATCCTCCAATTCATATGTTCGCCACATTGTAAAATATGTGCTTGAAACGCATTTTTCAACTACTTATTCAATAGATCATTATATTGAAAGATTGTCCTAGCAAAAGTTGAGTAAAAATTAATTTTGCGTGAACATTTCAACATTACTTTAACTGTATCTCTATAAATCCACATCTAAATTTGCTCTGATATTTCCAGCAGGACAAAAAATATTCAATATCATGAATATTTTCGAACTTTTGGGTTACGATTTATATCGCAGTATTTGTCAATTCATTGATAATAATAATTCTTCGATATATAAAAATTAATTGAAAAATATTCACAAAATCCCCTGAATTTAATTAAGTGTCTGCACGAGTATTTATCATTCAAATGTAAAACCTTTCTTACCTCTAACTATTTGAGCTTTTCATATTTTGCGCAAGGCTTAGAGTGCAGATGGTGCAGATGTTGAGTATAACATGAAAATAGGTGAGCTGAGCTTTTGTATGCCAGAGCGTTTGCTCCATTGCATTCAAAACGTATATATGATTGTCTTACTGAATATCGTATGAACGATGACAGCAAAGCAACGCATATTCTGGATTAGATCATAGCATTAGGGGTAGACGAATAAATAACGCCTTTTGAGGGGAAAATAGACTACATAAACATTGAAACATTGAAATATTCCCACTGAAATTATTGGATACACACACCTTACAGGGACATTCACGGTTACTTTTGTATATATGTCTAATATATTTTTGACAAACTGTTGAAATTTTACATGGAAATAAACATAGACAAATTAAAAATAAAGAGACTGTTTAAAACATTGGCCACCAAGTTTTTGGTACGGCCAGTCGCGCATGGAGGCGCTGCCCGCAATCGACAGACGACTGATGACATGATAATTTTCCAATTTCGACATTTGTCAGAAAATAAAGGTTTATGTTACGACACGTATTTTTTATTACGACAAACCACGCAATAATTTCAGAATAATTCTTCTACTGTTATTGTCATCGAAAAATTAATGATAGAAATTATACTATGGACTTGAATTAGGAACTCAACGTCGAAAATAGAATGTTTTGTTATTCGAGTTGACGCTGAAATTCCTGGAAATATTATTTCACAAGGTAAAATATAAGGTGCTTTTCACAAACTGATACTTATTTCTATCCATCAATTGCAGAATTTTTTTTACAAACTGATACTTATTTCCATCCATCAGTTTCCATTTCCTATTACCATTTGAGGAAGTACGAAGTATATGGTCTACTTGATTATCATCAAACGGGAGTATTTGCTATACCTACCTACTCGTTCTCCTATGTGCTAATGAATTAACAAAATAATTGAAGGTTTGTTGTAAAAGTAATGTTTTTATTTTGGTCGATTTCATGATAAGACTGAAAAATATTTTTAATTTGATTTATTTTGGTTGATTTCATGATAAGACTGAAAAATATTTTTAGTTTTGTTTCTCGGAGTTTTATCATTGTTTTGTCTGTAGTTGTCCTTGTCCTAGATAAAATAAAATGTGTTTTTATAGTGTTTAACCTATTATTTTTATAAGAACTTTAATTTTGTTCTTGATATCATGAAACAAAGATTGATTTTGAAACTTTATTTTGACCACAAACGAACTAACAGATTCTACGGATCGATTAATGTATATATTTCATCAGTGATCGATTTGCCATTCCTCTATTTCATATGATACAACCATTCATATGAAATACAGGAATGGCAAATCGATCACTTATAAAATATATACGATATCAACCAAATAAAAGTAACACATTTGAAAAACCCGCCTTATCTCAATCGGCAACTGAAGAAAAATCTGTTTTACAAACTGTACTAACTTAGTTCGGACAGTTGCGAGATATGTCGCCACTGTCTAAACGTGGTGCCAACTTCTTTTGCAGGATTGACAACTCTCTTTATTTTTAGTTTCTCTATGGTAATAAAGCTCACCCGCTTATTTGTCAATAGTTACTTTGGCGAATTTAAAAACGCAGTCCTGAAACAGCCCACAAAACATCAATTGTATTCGGAGTAATTAATTTACGTAAGCCATGCATTAGAAGTTTGTCAATACTTCAGCAATACAGGGTATGCCAAAATTAGATATCAACTTTCTTATTAGAAACTTACATTGTTTTCCAATGGTCAGATTGTAGAAGGCCAATATGAATTTGGAAAATGCCGATTCCCATGAAAAAAAGGTCGTTGTAGTGAATAAAATTAGAAAACAGATTTTGTGGAGCAGTTAGCTGAAACCCCAAGAAGAACCAAAAATGGGAAAATTGTTTTTTTTTACAATTTGTTTATACATAAAATCGGCTGGGACCATTTGGTATAAAATGGGACCACCTATGAACATTACTAAATTTTGAACAGTTTTTTTCAAAACTATTACAGAAGTCAGTGAAAAAACGTTTAGTTAGGATAACTTGGATAATCTAAACTCGATAGTGGAATGTCAATCTGAAATTTTAGAATAAAGAAGTGTGGGTACCAACTTTTGGCACATTCTGTATAGTTAGATTAGTTCAGGCAGCAAAGTCAATTATGGCCGATTGCCACATTTAGGTCTTCTAATCCATCTACAAGGTGTATAGCCTACATGTGTCACCCTGTAAAAACAGAGAAATCTTGAGTGCAGACTAGTATTGTGAAGAATTTGTCAACTATTTGCTATAATTTATTATAAATTTGAATATCAATATTTGTTACTTATGCCAATATAGACGAAAATGTTATTGTGTAACAATGTAAAAATGGTCAAAAAGTTAATATCATATTTTTTCTCTAATAACCAGATTTTGTCATATAAAAGCAAATGCCTAAAAATATTTTGTTTCTAAGATACAGGGTGTTGAAAAAAAAAGTGTATAGTCAATAATTCCTGAATTAGTGGACACATCGTTATAATAGTTATTTATGTATCTAGGTCGTAATATAGGTAGGCGTTTAGAGCCTGATGGCGTGAATATACAGGGTGATTCAAACAAACTTTGACAAACTTCAGGAGGTGATTCCTCACAATATTCTAATATGAATTGTCCAAATATATATATATATATTTGTATTTCTCCGAAAAACGACCATTCTCACTAACATTGTAAGTAAAGTTTATTTTTATAATTATCAACATACTATAGTAGTTTCACCTTTGTAGCTCCCTGATGATGACAATATTCATTGTCGAAATATTGGAAATATAATGTTATAAGAGTACATTTGCGTTTGCTGCTGTCCCAAAGAATTTCTCAGACTTCATATATATATATATATATATATATATATAATATATATATATATATATATATATATATATATATATATATATATATATATATATATATATATATATATATATATATGTATATATATGTCCGGAAACGCTTCGTTTCCAAGATACAGGGTGTTGAAGTTTTATTTTTAATTTCGTTTTTTTCAAATAACTTTCGAAATACTGACCTTAATTAAACGAAAATTAGTATCGAGAAGTTTTTTGAGGTGTCGAATTCGATCCTGAGGTTATTATGGCTCTTACCCGTTGGGGGCGCCACCTACACGTCTTTTTCTTTTTTGAAGATCCATAACTTTTTTGAGCGTATTTTTAGCACATTTTTCAGTAAAAAAATCAATTCCTCCATCATATCCATGTAAAAAAGCTACCCTTGTTACAAGTCGCTATAAGCAACCGTTTTCTAGATATTTGGACTTGAAAATTTCAAGTCGATTATTTGATAATCGATGCGTGTTGAAGTTATTACCATTATTTTGCATTTTTCACAAGAATGCTTAGGAAATGAATTTGTCGTTTAAGTTAGTAGTTTTGGTAATTACATATTATGTGACAGTTAAACATTTTGTTGAAGATTCTGTAAGTTTTAAAACACTAATTTTGAAAAATTGGATTATTTAAACAATAGTGCTCATTTAGGCGATATGCATTTCGTTTATGGCCTTGCGGATGGCAATGCGCGCGAAGCAAGACGTATTTACCAGGAGCGATTTCCTAATCGAGTACTGCCTTCACCTCCAACATTTACCAGTCTCCACCGTCGTTTGGAAACAGGTAGCTTTAAGAGGGCAGCTGATATCATTGGAAGACCACGAGCAGTCCGAACCCCAGAAATGGAAGAAGCTGTCTTGAACGCTCTCGAGGAGAATCCAGAAACAAGTACAAGAATAATTGCTGAAGCTCTCAATTCTACTCAGTCAACAGTTTGGAGAATTATTCACGATCAACAATTTTATCCATACCATATTCAAAGGGTACAAGCTCTTTTGCCACGAGACTTTCCCCAAAGCATTACTATGTGTCAGTGGCTGAAATCCCCAATTTTCAAGATATGTACTCTTCACGGACGAGGCAAACTTTTCCCGAAATGCTATAACAAACTTTCATAACAACCATGTTAGGGCTCTGGAAAATCCGCACGCAGTTAGCGAAAGACGTTATCAGTATCATGTATGGGCGGAAATAATTGATAATTACTTGATAGGTCCTTTCTTCCTTCCGTTCCGACTGAATGGCGCAACTTACAAATACTCTTTAAAAAATGAATTGCCGGGACTACTTCAGAATGTACCATCAGAAATTCGTATCCGCATGTGGTTTATGCATGATGGGGCTCCGGCCCATTTTAGCGTTGTAGCCAGGTAATTCCTCAACTGTGGATGGTAGGGGTGTAGAAGAACCTAACCTAACCAGGCGTGAAAGAGATAGATTCTTAACAGATGCCCCAGATGACAGGTATTCATTAATAAAAGTTTCTTTAATGTTTGGAGTATGCGGAGCCTGCAGGCGTGAAGAACTTACAAAAATAAAGATCGACGACATTCAAGATTTTGGGGAATCATTATTAGTCAGCAAAAAAGAATAAAAAACGAAGGTAGACAGAATGTATAAGGTTGTGGATGGGAAGAAACCGATGCCCAGCTTTCTTGGGCTCTACAGCAAATATAGTTTGTTACGACCAACACAGACTGAACACAAAAGATTTTTTGTGTTTTTTAAAAATGTGTTCTATTCAAGAGGTTGGAAAAACTTGTTTGGTCGAATACGTCGAAATATTGCAGTTTCTTTGGGGCTACCCAATGCTAGTAAATACACTGGACATTGTTTTCGTTCCGCCACTCTTTCAGGTGAAGCAAATGAAATCCCTAACTAACATTAAGTTACATGCTGGCTGGAAATCAAGCATTGTTGCGAAAAGTTACATTGAAAAAACGAAACTTGCAAGAAAAAATATCGCTAACAAGATCGTGTCAAGAGACTGTGATACACCCTCAACATCAAAGGTAAACGCTCAGGAACAACCTAGTACAATTACTAGAGAAAATAAATATCATCTTAGTAATTCCACAAAACATTTGCCGGCTTTGAATATTGCTAGTTGTAATAATTGCATTTTTAAATTTGAATAAATGAACTGTTTGTAGTATTATTTTCGTGTTAAATAAATAATTTCAATGTGTTTGTTTTTGAGTTTACTATTCAAAATTTACATAGGTATGTACATAAAGCAAACAATCTATAAAAATCACTTTACCGCCCACGGGTGATAATATGGTCCGGCGGGCAGTAAAGTACTCCTTTTTACTAGAAAACCCGGGCAATAAAGTGCCCTTTACCGCCCGCTTGTGCATGACATTTGTTCCAGTTTGGTGGTGGAGGCTGAGATACATGATGCAAAGAATCTCTTTTGTATAAAAATAGTGGTTCGCCTCTGAGGTAATCCAACTTTTCAAATCGATTCCTAAATCACAATTTTGAACAAAATAGTTCAGTTTTTTTGTATTCACTCCTCTCACTTTCGAAATTTTTACCTGCTTCGTCACCTCTCAACGATCCCTTTATTTATGATATAGTCATCAAATTTCAGTTAATTTCTGAACTATACCTGGGATAGTGATGCTGAAAATACCACAACTGGTCCCAAACATCTTGGAAATGACGAAAAGGATTTTCAGTGAATTTTGTATTTATTTAATCATGGGTGGAACGAACTGTTTTCGAATAGAGATTACATTTTCAAATCATTGAATATTCATTAATTTCAACACCTTGTATGTTGGACATGATATGTTCTAGAGCAAATTTTTATGTAACTGATAAAATCTCGTATACACATTTTTGATGTTGTAATTATATTTTTTATATGACATGTAATATTCACGTTACAAGTTAGTGATTGACTGAAAATTGTTGTTTAATTGTTAGAAAAAAAAATGATGTCGATATTACCTGATTTTTTGCACACTTGTCAATATTTATTGAATTTCATTTGAACACCAACACAACTCATCCCGGCAAAAAATGCCCTATGTACATGTATTGATTCCTCGAGAATGTATTTTGGTAACTCATTTCCATTTTTCCAACGAAATATTTCCTCATACGCAATATTTACGTCACATCGGAGAATTGGTACGCAGAATATGCGAACGATTCGCTCAATTTGCATCGAATAATTAGTTATTATTTCATAACCGATAAATTATATTTCCATATCATTTGATTTATAGCAGGAATTGACCGGTTCATTCCTATTTTATATCATTTACGCACCTGTAGAGGCAGGAATTCGTATATATACTAAATGATTGGCGATTTGTTTCATTACTTATTATTTTGTAATATTGATTGAACAATTAATTATATCAAGATATGAATCATTAGCTGAAAACTCATAAAACTTGTTATATATACAGGAAACGAGTAACCAAGGTAACCCTTGAAATTCATAGGATAGAATATTGTTATCGTAAGAAAAACATAGATTCGATATTTTCATAACAAGTAGACCCCTTGAAACAAGGTTGAAAATAAACAAATTTTTATTTTTGGAAAAGTCCTTTTCACTGGAAACAATTGAATAGTAAACCAGGAGAGTGGTATATATCAACAAAGTATTTAAAGATGTATTTATCGTTCCTTCGTTTTTTTTTGTTGTTTTGTTTTGATCGAAATTTAATTATAATTTAAATACATTTTCAATTATTATTAGAAACTAACTTCAGCATATGAAGCTGTTGAGCAGAGTGTCAAAATAACAATAATAATCCAAGAAAAAATATCAAAATATTTTCAAAATGTGTGTATAACGCAGTAAAAGCCGAAAAAAGGCATATTTCACTGACCAATTTACCACAACTGATCGAACGTAAATTCTAGAAAACATTTAAGCCAAATACATCACCATTACACACTCATTACCAGATTTTTAACAAAATGTCTATGAAATTAACGACTTTTTCATCAATTCAATTTTCCAAAGATAATCCCCAGATAAGCTTTTGAATTGGTTTAAGCTCAATACAATGGGCGACGATACAATAAATTATTATCGCTTTGAATATGCTTTAAAATACATAACGCATATATAAATGTACCCAGAAAACATTTTTAGAGTAAAATTTCAATTACAGCAGTTCTCATGTCAAGATTTGAAAATATGGCAGCGTTGCAAAATTGGTTGAAGCTGTCAACTGTGGGATTGGTTGATCGGGTGATTACGTCAGAACATTTTGCAATGGCGCCAGAAAGAATCCATTTAAATTTTCCCGACTTTAAATATTTTTTTCAAGTTTCAGAAAATAAAAAAAAAATTACCAACAGAGTTTTCACAAGCTGTAAAATCCATTAAATTTTTTTTTAATTTCGGGTCCTCGCCCATTGTTTAATCCATGTCAATTATGACATGATTGACTGTTTGTGAGATTATATGTGCTATTAAAACACATATTAAGAGTATTTATTGAAGGACTGAATTTAAATCAAATTAAACTCTGTTGTGCCCATATCATAACCTATGTGACCCATATAATCAATTTCTGTCAAATGTTTGCAAGGTTTTGGAAATTGCAGTGGCGAAAGATCCAATATAGTGTAAAAACATAAATGCTATAGGCGTACTACCCACATAATCATAGGAACCCAACTGAAAAATCATGTCGATTACAACTCTCTGCAACCCAAATTGTTGCAAAAATTATGTATATGTCTGTGTAAATATTCTGGAAGTATGTACCCCGAATTTGGAATGTCACAGGGTTCCATAATAGGGCCACTTCATTTTTCTATATACACCTCAATAATTTTGAAATAACTCAAACACTTCTACACTTATGCCGATGATACATATTTATTCGAGCTTTGATTCGAACCGTGAAAATGGCTAGTAGTATTATAACGAAGAACTTAAAAATTTCATACGATATAAAACTGACCATTGTATGCACATCAATCCTGGTGAGTTGGATGTGATGATTTAATCAATCAATAATGCATCTTCTGTTCAAAAACCTATATTATATTCAGGGCTAGTTCTCATACAATTTTTCGTTTTTATGTTTATTTGCGATTTCATCAGAAAAGTACAACGACCTTCAAGCATGGAAGGAATTATGTGGCCCAGCAGTTGAAGGTTAAATCAACTCAAAGAAAGTTACAATATTTCAGTTATTGTACAGTGAGAAATTCTTTCACAAGGATTAAATTTTTTGCAGGATTTTCTTGTGAAAAATCCATTAATAATTCATAATTCCATCCCGCAGCTGGTGAACATTTTTTCAAGGTCCCAAGAGTAGTTTCGGATCCCACTATAAAAGGTAAGGTCCCCGTGATCTTAACTCGTACAAGTTTCCATTAACTTCTGAGGGTTGGTCAAACAACTAAGAAAGCGGTCAAAAACAATTTTACAATTTTTAAAAATTTATTTTATAACTATGTAAATAAAATAATCTAATTTTCCAAATATATATAATATATATATACGGTAAAGAAGTGCTGATGAGGGCCGAGAGCCTGAAACACGTGTCAACGGTTAACACTTCTCTTTGAGGGCTATGTCCATTGAATTGATTCCATTTAATATATATATATACACCATAAATCACAACTATATAAAATGAGGCTAACTTTCGCAAAAATTATATTTTTGGATGGTGTACAATAAAAGTATAAATAATGGCAAAGATAAATTATAATTGGACCCGGATACAGCAAATTTACCAACATTCAATTATTAAACTCCAAATGGAGGCAGGTGTTTGTATATTTATTCATCGACCGGGTTTTCATTAAAAATGGGATTTTATTCACTACTGAAGTATTCTGGACTAAACCACTTTTCTGATTTTGCTAAAAAACGGTTTGAACCATCTTTTTTTTCCACAGTGATTACTTCCAGAAAACCCTCTTAAATCCACTTCTGTATGTGTAAATATATGTATTAGGTTTTTATCAAATCATTACTGCTACCAGGGGCTGACCAAATGTCGAACGGCTATTCACGACTTGCTCAAAAGCACCAAGTAACTCAATGTACCCACAGGGCATCCGTCTCAAGCAGTGCAAGAGTTTGCATTCTCAGTGTAAGACATTTTGCCAGTAATTGCACAGTATTTTCAGTCGAAACCGCCATTCAATATGTCAAGTTTCCATTCCAAATTACACGTTGGATCCACCATCTTCAAGCATGAAATCAGTATCTGCACCGCCAATGTCCCGTTCAAACCCATCAAAGATTAACTAATAATCACGTTCTCCTATTATTAGAGGCTATATCAAGTGAATGATGGACAAACACCCCTTGAGCTCAATTAAGAAAAAAATGCGATGTATTGTTCAGTGCAATTAGAAAAAAAGCCATATTTCAGTTTCAAAAGTTCGTATATATTTATTTAAAAAATACGTCGGCTCAATTCTACCTCCATGGCTAGTCACAGACGCCGCTGAGAAAATTTATCCCAAGCGGATATTTTGCCAAATCCTCTAGTGTTTTCTACCAGATTTAGGGATCTTTTGACGAACTTAACATCAATGAACTCCAGCTCAGAAACGAGATCTTGACGTTCCCTCCAAAGGGCGGCATATCTCACGCTATATCTCGTACTCAGTGATTCAGCGCCATCAGTGCTGTGATATGCTACTACACCGCAGTAGTTTTAAGGGCTTTTAACGCGACTTTTCCTAGGCCGCCGCCAAGGAATACTGAAACATGGGAACCATGTCGAAAAATGGAAATGAAGTTTGATTGCCTGTTAAATTGAAAATTCGGAGGTATAAAGAAAACTGACAGAAATAAACAAAAAATTCAAACTGAAAAACAAAAGTAATAATATTTCAATAAATAGTATTTATGCAACAAGTGCAAAAACTTCACGTCGAGTGCAATAAACACTTTTTGCGCAAGTTGCATACTATGTTTTCTCTACGTTTATGCAAAAATCAAAAAATGTTTTATTCAGGTGGCACTAAGTGTGGGAAAATAAAAAGCGTAATTTAATAGCAAAATATTTAATAATTAATTGGCACTATCGATTTGCATTGAGAAAGTTAGGAACTAATACCTATGTTAGGAACAATTTAACTCACACTTTATTTTTGATAACTTGCATTTTCTAGTAATTCCGTAATCCAGTATGCAATAAATGTAATATAATATCACAGAAAATGGACTAAAAATGGCGTCAATTCGAACGTTTATGTTTGTCATGATCACAAAACGCTGTAGTAGAATGACATATGAGTGGAATAAACATTTTAATGCACTAGTGCAATAAAATAAAGAACCAGTTTTTTCATTAAATATAGTTCAATAAAGTTTTGTTTTTTCATGAAAGTAGAAAAATTAATATAATTGGTTTGATTGAAAATATGAACGGGGAGTTCATAAAATCAGGTGTGGAATCATCTTTAGTCACTATCTTCCATCGTTCAAGATAACCTCTTGTGGGGCATTCATGTTGAAAAGGGAAACATTCTCAATTGAATGTTGAATAGAAAGATTTTTCTGTGAATTGAAAAATCTACGATAAAAATAAAAACATTTATCCTGGATTTTTCAATTCACAGAAAACTCTTTATATTCAATTGAGAATGTTTCCCTTTTCAAAATTAATATAATGTATTGAATGTGGAGTACGGAATAGATCCAGCGAATGGAGTGGACATGGAATGCCGAAACGGGAATTTCTGCAAGAATACTTCTCCACAATGAGTTGCAGAAGGATGTGGAACAGGGTAGCATGTCGAAAATCAATGAAAATGGCGTATTTTTCTCATTCTGGATTATCTCAGTTCCATGTGTTGAGAGGGGTCTCTATAGGACGTTGATTTTTTGTTATTAAATATAACATAAGATATAAAGTAATTTGTTCAATACGTCCACCAAAACTGTTGAAAACTAACCAAAAAATATATTCAGGCAAAATAATGGAACATGTATTAATAATTTATTGAAATTAGAAATTTCCAAGGTGATATAAATATGCGCAAACTGCTCCAGATCGACTGAATATTCCATCGAATATCATAGCCTAGATGAGTAACAAAGCACCCTGTCAAAGAACTTGTTTGTAAGTAACAAATTATCGGGAATAGTCGATAACCAATATACACAACGAGGTGTTAATGACACTAAATTGTCACTTAATCGACACTGAATTGTCTTTTGCATACCTCACACGGCATGAAAATTGTGTGAATATTAAACTACACAATCAATGAACACAAATTATATCAAATTTGTTAAAACTTGTAAACCAACTACAGGAATACGAAATGGAATTAGACTTCTGATTGTGAAAAAGATTCTGGCGCAACACCTTCCTTAATGAATTTAATTAGGCAGGTGAATATATCACAAACAAATTGAATTGTTCCACAGTTACCAGAAAAAGTGTTTGAAGATTAACCTGGAAATGAGCCAATTGCGAGAGATACACAAACATATTCTTTCTATGCAACATGCTATTTTTTCTCCAAAAAGACAAATTCAAAATATTTTCTTGTGGTAGTTAGTTCTTCTATGTAATATGTATGATATATTGTCTATTGAATATAATACTATTACTTGTGAAGTGAACAATTTTTGAAGGCTTATTTATCTCTTGAAATTATTTAGTGTCATGGATAAGGCTACCTTTTAATTTCATGTGGTAATGACCAATTTTTTTTTATATGTTGTAATGGACAATCATTTAAACAAATCATATATTTAATTTGATAACTTTCCCAATAATTATGAATAAAAAAAAGTAGAATCCGTTATGAAGAAAAGTATCTTCCCAAGTTTAGAGAAGAAACGGGTTGAAAAGTATGTGTAATATAAAAGTTAATAATAATAAATGGCTTTACTATTTTCAGTATATTGGCAAACATTTTTGGAACTACAGGTACTGTAAAACTGAAAATGAAAGGTGTGGTTCAACTCAAGCAGTAGGTTAAACCTACTACTGACTTGTTCTTCCACTCAACTTGAGAATTTTGGAAAGCTCAAGTAGAGTTCATATGACAGCTTTTCGCGTTTGATCTTATTGCCACTGAATGCTAAATGAATAATTATCAACAATAAGTTAGGAGATGTTACCAATCATAAAAAAATATGCCATAAGTGCGTCAGCTGTCATATACAGATGAAACTTCGTTCAATGCGGGATCTACAGTGATGCACAATATATTTTATGCAAAATTATTTGAAATTGAAATTTTGCGTACAGCTAGGATACACGCTTACCTGTATAAAAAACATTTGCTGACAACTACAATCGGTGGCGAAGTGTTGCTGCCAGGGCGACAGTGTTGCGTGACCTTGACCCGTTGACGGCACATGGAGACACAGAAAATTTTCTTTTTGATTAATTGCATGTGAAGAATGAAGTCATTCTATCGTCTCGATATTGTAATATGTTTTTTTTTATTAAGAAACTATTAAAAAATATAATTCCGTATTAATTTAATAATGGAATATCTAATTTAAGTTGTAATCGATAACAAATGTAAAAACTGAATATTGGAATTTGAAAAATTTCACATGTGAAAGTTACTAATGTTTAAATTCGCGTGAATTTGAAAAGTGATCATGATCATGATTATAGGCAAAGGTTTGACATTTGTATGTGTAGGTTCCAGTTGTATGTACATCTCATTTACTACCTCATTTTCCAAAGATTGAGAATACTTATCCGGAACTAATGGGGGGCAAAATCTGTTACAAAAAATAAAAATATAAAAAAATGGCTTCAAGCGAATTAACTGAAAATCGACGAGACTCATATCGCACCTTCATCATAATTGAACTGAAGTACTACTATGTAAAAACTGTAACTGAATTTGTCCTATGTAAATTACTATATAACTATACCATAAGATGGAAATAATAGTCAGTGACTCAGCTTAGCTCGATCGTGCAGTATTGCAACCTCCGTGCCGCCGTCGATAAATATCAGTACAATTGCTAACCTCGACCACGAACTTTCGTTAAACTAGAGGTTGCTTCAAATACTCCGTAAATTGCGCGGGCCGAAATTGATGTGTCCGTATTTAAAACAAGCGGCATATCGGGATTATTGATTCGGGATACAATAGATTTTTAGTGTAAAATATTATATTATTTTGCCGCTCTTATTGTGTTGTTTCTGAACTAGTGACTGACGTCACTGACTATTACTTCAGACTCATGGTTATATGTAACTGAATAAATTTCATTTCATTTCAATTATCGTTATTGTCTGACGCGATGTCAATGTCAGTATTTTAGTCATTTTGGCGTTGAATTACATCATCCATCACAAGACGGGAGAACTGTTTACTTTCAACCCATGAAAACCTGTACTCTTCCTCTTCTTCCCTCCATACATATTCTAATGGACAAATTTTCGGTTTCTGAAAAGTATGTGCCTGTTTCCATATCTGAGCTATGTAAACAGTTCTCCGATCTGCAAGGGGGCAAAGATGATGCATCGCAGTTAGGGTTTTTTTATTCTTCGTCGATTTTATTGACAAGTTGCAGGTTTTTTTATCTATATTCTTGTTATAAAATGTTTTGCTTTATGCCCAATCAGTTGAATGGCATCAAACTGGCACTGGTAGTAGTGGTAGAACAGAATGACCCGTTTTATAAATCAATTCATCAGTTGCATATGCTATTTTTACAAGCTTTTCGAGGTTTTTTCAAAATCCCTAAATTTGAAATGGCGGAAAGTGATTTTTTCCATCTTCGCGACTAAAACGTGACATATTTCAACTTCAATTAGTGAGAGAAGTTGGACTTTTAATCACTAGTGATTAGAAAGCTTTTTTCACAAGTGTTTAAAAATGTTACCTAGGTTACTAATAAACAACCATCATACACATTGCAACGGTGCGAATTATTCGTATCGAGTAGTGTGGTTTCCAAATTAAATGCAACATAAGCAACGGTAGCGCAGATTTTTATTCTTAGTAGGCTAGCTGCAATTTTGTTTCGACGAGTCAATGACACAATAGTTACTTATGCAACAATTGCAAAATATACTCACATCCAGGTTCGTGATTTAATGCTACGCTTTACTCACTTGTCCTAAAAATAGCTATTGTTGATGTACAAGTAAACACCCGTACTTTAAATGACTTTTTGAAAGTTCCGCAGATGAGGTAGATAAAACCCGGACTAATAATTTTGGGTGCGTACCCAGGCCTAGACAGGGATCTAATGGCTCTCAGCCAATGGAACACATGAAATTGCTAGTCCACGCTAATTCACCAATTTATCTCGTATATTTTGTGTACCTTATTGTAGAAGAATGAATTTTTGTTATACACTAGGACTGAGTTGAGCATATTAGATTTTTGGAAAAAAACCAATTCCCGGTTCCAAGGGGTTAATTTATCAAGATGACTAAATAATCGTCATTTAGTTGTGGGTGAATGGAGAGTAACATTGCATAGGAACTTCCCTGCATAAGGATTATTCATGACGTAGGTATATAATGCGGACCATAAGCAATATCTCGCAAATTTATGATTGACGGCGAATGGCTTTACAGATGGAGATAATTTGACACCTGGACATGAGACCGAGCCGTATTGTCGCTTTTAATATTGCACATCTCAGATGCAGACGATGACGTCATGCAGGCAGAGTTTTTGTTTTTGACAGGCATCCGAAACAAACTGTATATAGTTGCATTCGTATACGATTCGCGATTGACATAAATGATTTGGAAGATGAAATCCAGTAGGGTATCTGTGAATACGTGGGTGACTGTAAATAAACAATGGAGTAGAAATTCATATTCAATAGTTTTTTGAGCGATTGAATATCGAGTGCAAAACTCATGTATTCCGTTCAGTCGATTGGTAAGACTAAATGTATAGATCAACATTTATTGTGTGATTTTTTGGCGCATCCGAAAAAAAAACAAATATATTGATGTCAGGATGTCGAGTTTTTTTCCTGAACTAAAGAATCTACGAATGAATTGTATCTCAAATATTTTCGGACATATTTGGGGAGTTAAATTGATTGGTGATGATTGGTTGATACCATGTGTAATCAATTATTCGGTGTGGTTTCATTCAACACATTTTCGATCCCATGATACTTATAAAACCTTTTACGTAAACATAATCACAATCAATACCAAACTTTTCTCAGTAGGAACATATACATATGCAAATAAAAAATAATAAACGTTCTAAAACATACACCAACACCCTAATTTATCTTCGGTTTGTTAATCCCTACATACGAAGAAGTTGAGGATTACCATAAAACATATCGATAATCTTTCAAATTCAATATCCCTAAGTTTACTTCCTGTTTTTTTCTGTATTTTTGTTTACTGTTAGTGTGGTTGAATCTTTCGGAAGGTCACGTGTATAGAGAAGGACAGGACCCAATACCTTACTCTGTGGCTATTCAGTTTTCATTTCTTAGAGGTCATAGTGTGCATCATTCTACTTAATCTGAGGTGTCTGACTGATAGAAAAAATTTGGAAAAAAATTATTTACTTTGGGACTGATGCAGTTCTACAGCTCAGATCATTTTTTGGATTATGAACAAAACGCGAAAAGAATAAAGTACAAATGAAATCGCACGGCATGCACATTGTGTCAAATGAAACCAACACAAAATTGACATGCCCCAACCATCAAAACATAACCTTTGTTGTTATTCAGTCGAATATCAGCGCTGCCGGCAATGAAGTACGACTGAAATGTTCCAATCAATTCCTACCCATTACAACACACCCCTGAATATTTTTAGTTTTTAACCGACGAAACCAAAAAGGAAGAGGTCTCTAGTCGACGCGTATATATTTTTTTAATCATTTTTTTATGTATGATCACGCATAACTTTTTACTGAGGCGTCCGATTCCGATCATCCTTTTTTCAGTGGATAGGGTGTACTTTGAAGTTGGTCCCATTTGAATTTAAAAGATGAAATTCACCCCTAAGGGTAGCAAAATGAAGGATATTGATCACTCACCCTTTGAATTCTGGTCCGTTAACCGATTCTATCAGCCATAACTTTGTACTGGGATCTTCGATTTAGATGATTCTTCTTTCATTAGATAGGCTATACCTCATAGTTGATCATATTTGGATTTCGAATGGAATTATTCACCCTTACGGGTAGGAAAATAGGGGATAATAATTTTTCACTTGTGAACATTGGCACACATAATGTAGTTGACAATGACAGATCGCTAGTGTCATTATCACAATCATTATATTCTATGAGAGCATGGAATGATATACAAAATAATGGAATAAACTAACAAGAACAACAAAAATAAATTATATTACAACAAATAGTAAAAGTAGATAATCATGTTGAAAAGGGAAACATTCTCAATTGTATAATGATAGAATGATTTTCCTGTGAATTGAAAAATCCACGATTAAAATGAAGTTATTTTTTTGTGAATGTCTAACAGAAAACAACTACTTCATATTATTTAACTGGTAATAGTTGAAGTAAGGTGGGTAAGTAAGTATTTTGGAAGTAATCAAAAAACAAGCAGTTAGTAATTAGTAGATTTCAGCCACAAAAAATTGAAAAATAAAAACTTTTTAACAAAAAAATAAACCGACGAAATACGGAACTGAAAAGTAAAAAATAAATAAATCTTCTTAGTCTGAATAACTAAGCTCCTGAACTAATGTAAGTAACTATCAACGAAGATCATTAAATTACTTCAAAAAAATTATCAGAATGTCACCGCCCAACTCGATGCCATCATTTTACGCCTTACCTAATTCATTTGCTTGTTTGTTTGGCGCCGACTCAAAATTGGTTATTTACATTAGTTCAGGAGCTTAGTTATTCAGACTAAGAACATTTATTTTAATTTTTACTTTTCAGTTCCGTATTTCGTCGGTTTAATTTTGTATTAAAAAGTTTTTTTCAAAGAAAAGGAATATTACGCCAAAAACCAGAATGAAACAGGCGAGATTAGGTAATAAAACTTCTCAAAATGGGACTGACAAGGGATTAAATGGACACTACATAAGTAAATAGATGTTGCTTTGTGGTAAAAAATTACCGGATTTTATTGAAAAACCTGGTTTAGTCAGTTGTTGTTCTTTTAACACACCTCTAAGAACATTTTTATTATGTTTGGCCTTTGTGGTATAAAATAACTCTTGTATTGACTCAATGATATTTGGATTTCTCTTCGGGAAAAATTATATCGACTTAACTTTTACTTATAAAAAAAAATCCACATAAAAAAAATCTGAAAACGAATTTATTGATTTTCTGATATTGCTCTTTTAGAGGGTGCAGGAAGTACTGTTTAACATTTCTCTGTAGCCCAGTAAAACATTAAAAATGTATGGACCACGGAGGAAAACTTCATAATTTATTTTTGTCTCCTGCTGAAAAATTAAATTATTTTATTTTGCTACAAAAAATTGTAAGTATTTTTTCGGAAGCCAGTGTCAAAGAGAATTGGACCGACAGTAGCACTTTGATCTATTTTTAATAACATAACAGCGAGTTGATTTTTAGCACTGATTTCCTTTCAAATTGTGCGTTAGATGTCACTATTAGTAATTGATCAACCTATAAGCAGCGATATTTCAATTTAAAACTGACCAACTCATGAAATAACATAAAAAAACTTTGCTTTGCATCCGTCAACATTATTTCTCCTATTCCAACAAACTCGCAACAAAACTTAAAATTCAATTTCTAGTTCCTTTAGAAGTATCTCTTAGCCATACAAGCGACACTGCATCTATATATTTTTTTCTGAATATAATTTCATAAATTTGAATGTTATTACCTGTAAATCTGACAACATTGCCCACAACGTGACACTTGACAGCGAACGCTGTCTCACCATGGCTGTCTAGCCGTTGGCTGAATTTTTTCAAAAGCTTAAAAAAGTTGAAAAACACTATAGTTAGTAAATTTTTATTATTTGAACCAGGAACATAAATATAATACATGTGAAAATGTTCACAAGTTTTACTTCAAGATTATTGTTTATTCTCATGACAGGTACTAAACAATCTCTTTGTACATCATAAAAACTTTTTAACAAAAAATTAAACTGACGAAAAAATCAACTGAAAAGCAAAAAATAAAATAAACCTCCTAAACTAATGTGAGTAACTGATTTTGAGTTGGCGCCAAACAAACAATTATCGAAGATCATTATATTACTTGAAAGAAGTGATCAAAACGCAGCCGTGCATCTCGCTGCCATCATTTTACGCTTTACCTAATTCAATTGCTAGTTTGTTTGGCGCCGACTCAAAATCAGTTACTCACATTAGTTTAGGAGCTCAATTATCATTTAGACTAAGAAGGTTTATTTTATTTTCTGCTTTTCAGTTGATTTTTTCGTCGGTTTGATTTTTTGTTAAAAAAAATTTATTTTTCAATTTTTTGTTGCTGAAATCTACTAATTACTACCTACTTAATTTTTGATTACTTCCGAAATACTTACTTACCTAGCTTACTTCAACTATTAACTTTTGATTTTCTATTTTAACTATTTATTGTTATATAATATAAATTAATTTTGAAAGTTTTGGTTAGTTGATTTTATCACTTTGTATATAATTCCATCCTTTCATAGAATGTAATCATTTTGACGGATGTAGGAGGGTCTGTCAATGTCAACTACATATGTGTGCCAAAGTTCACAAGTGAAAAATCAATCATTCCCTATTTTTCTACCCATAGGGGTAGATCATTTCATTCCAAATTGGAATATGATCAACGATGAGGTATACCCTTTCTAATAAAAAAAGAATCATCCAAATCGAAAACCCACTACAAAGTAATGCCTGATAGAATCGGTTAACGGACCAAAATTCAGAGGTAACGATCAATATCCTTCATTTTGCTACCCTTAGGGATGATTTTGTTGTTCAAATTGGAATGGGACCAACTTCGAAGTACACCCTATCCAATGAAAAAAGAATCATCGGAATCGAACCGCTCTGTGAAAAGTTGTGCGTGATCATACATAAAAAAAATAAAAAAATATACGCGTCGGTTAAAAATTATATCATATACGTTTTAGATAAGCACTGAAGATGGCCGCAGACCAAAAGCGCTTTGCTTAAATATACAAACTTTACACGAAATACACGAATCGTCGTGTACACAGCAGTAGTGAATTTAAAAAAAATATTTCACATAGAAAATTGAGATTTTTATGAAATATTCCTATCACCTAGGCGCCAACTATGGTAAAAGAGAAAGGTTAAAGTGGTACAGAATGATTTTTTGGCCACCTAACGATCTAATCGGGATATCTATGTTACATTATTATTGATGTAAAAAGGGTAAAACCTCAAAAGCAACAAAAGACTGCGACTTAATGACGTACATATTTTTCAAAAGAAAAAAGAGATGCTCGAACCCGCGACAGGAAAATTGCTAGAAGCTAATAATGATCGAAATATATACGTGCGAAGGCTTTCTTATATTCGGTTAATAATTCGTTTCGCTCCGTTTCAGATTTCAGGTTCATATTCCCAGAAACCATATCAATCTCATCCATTGTGAACTACCTCACTCGACTATATATCACTTCCAATGATGCAATCGAATAAAGGAAACTGCGTTCACAAAACCAATTGAAGGCTATAAATTCTCGATATTCAACCATATAACACCAGAAAGCAGTTCAAAGCGATGAAATGCAATAAAAGAAAATGAATTTCCTGCTGAGGTATATAATTATTCGCGTGCCACAGGCTTGTCGAGCCCGTGAAAGATCCCGAGAACGAGAGACTACTTCAGTCCTGCAATCCTGGCAGCAGTGGCGTGAGGAGGAGCTTTTTTCGGGAAGTATATGCTCCTATTATTATAACAAATGCACTGCTCGACTGGTAGATTACAATAATGACTGAATTATCATAATTGATATTTTTCAGAGATTTATAATATATTTTACATCTATACTATTTTAAAATAGTATATTGTTTTACAAATGACGAAAGTAACATTTTTTGAAGCGAGAAAACAGTTTACCAGCCGAGGCTGGTAATGTTCACGAGCTCCAAAATTTTTTTTCGACGAGTGAAACACTATACTTTTTCTACAACCATGTTTATATCATGATAATATGCTAAAAAAGAACAATGAACAAATATTTTATTGTAAATTAAAAATAACAGAATTTCTTTAAACATTACTTGATTGTTACACTCGAGCAATTATTGAAAATTATAGGAGTATTACAATCAAGATTTTTTGTATTGAGGTAGATGATGCCATATCTGTTAACTGATGTCACTCCAGATGAAGATGCGCCTTCATCGGATAGCGTTGTATTTTGTATGGATTATAAAATTTTGGTTTGTATTTGATTCTTGCTGCTAACTGATTGATCAACATATCCCATGCTTTTTTAATTGAAGTAAATCACCTCCTGCATCCACGAATAGCATTGCGGAACTTCTACACAAACAATGCCCAGTATATTTTTGGGATCAGGCAAGTTTAAATATTGAGCTATTTGCATAGGAAATTTACTGAATTTATTTATTCCCACAACCTGTCTAGTACACTTTCCGTTCTGGTAGTTAATAAAGAATCTTGAATTTATTTTGTCCATATCTAGTGGATGGAGGTTCATATATATTTCAGAAATCTCGTAGGAGAACCCAGAAATGTGGAAGAAACACGGTACTTTTGTTTTTGTATTACGTATTGTAACTAAGAGTATACTGCTGGTATCTTTTACATCATTTACTGTCAAATCTTTCAATTCATGGCAATGACAAGCCCCCGAAATTCCAAAAACTAAGGCTACCTACAAACGTTAATATTAATATCATTAAGAATTTGTCGCAATAATAAAGTAATTAATTTACCTTAGTCATTAAGTATTTGGAGTCGGGTGCATTCTTTGAGAAAGTGAGTATCTCATCGGAAGTATTTTTTTTTAGACGGTTGACTTTGAAAACCATCAGATTTCCGTTTGAAAAAAACGTAACTTGGGATATTTACTGATATCGATATTATTTTTAATCGATAAAGTGGTTCTCAACATCGAATACATAGACCATAGCGTCGATGACTGAAATTTTTTGACAACCATCCAAAATACGCAAGCAGCACAGTTTTCGAAAATGAATTTACGTGATTGTGAATTTTGCATATATTTCTTCATATCTCTTTTTAGATTTTACTGGTAATAAATCCAAAGATGTTTCCTCAGCTTGATTTGCTATTTCTGGTGGTGTATTTGGAAAATCTAAATCACTTTCCGAATCGGAAATCATGATAACTTAAAAAACTGACAATGCTTTCAGTGCAAACTGACAAGTCTAAACAATTAACGAGGAACGTCAAACTAATGAAACCAGATATAAATTGTTTTTAAATCTCACCGTATTTTTATGATTCTATTTTGCTTTGTAATTAAAAAAAAGTAAATAAAAATGCATTCTTACTATAGAAATGATTCCTATCTTTGTTTATTAATAATTTAAAGTCATAAAAACATTACATACGAGGGCGGGAAATGATTGAAAATATAAATTTAACTTTCGTTACTAGAAACGAAAGTTAACATTATGAGAATTTCTCTCACTTGCGACGGAAATGTATGTGTTTTTCTCAAAGTTGTGCATAAAATGGGTGATTCAGTGTTTGTAGTTCAGGCTGTTTGAAAGAATGAGGCATTTTGACTCGCCGCGTTTTGATCGTTCGGATTTGTGTTCAGGAGGCAAAAACTCGTAAGAAAACTATTAAGGCTCGTCCATACTCATCCGAATAAACGCCGCAAAAACGTTCATACTCATACGTCAAAAAATTGCGATTAACTGTAAATTATAATATATGTCATTTTTCTATATTTATTTTGGATATTTGTTATTTTTTCATTTTTGTATATTCCAATCAGTCGAATATATATTGGGAAGAAGAACAGGTAATTAGTGTAACTGAATATGATCTCTTCAATTTTCCTATCACTATGGATGATAGTTGGCCAAACTGAGAGCACGTTATTCAAAAGTAATTGAAATATTTATTAGTATCATAGATTTGCATATCCCTACGAGATTGTAATAATTTTCCTGCACTTTTCTATAGCGAAATATATCACAAACACGTGTTCTTTCATTTCTGTTTAAAGTATTTTTAGGGTTCAGAGACGGTATAGTCGGTGAATTTCATGAATATTTAACAGATCCTACATAATTAACGTAAACATATCACATGAATGCCAATATAAACTAAAGATTCAAGTTGGTTATATGGCGAAAGTACAGTACAGACTGGACTAAATAATGTGGTTCAGTGGTTTGTCCGAATTCGCAAAAAGTTAAAATATTTTAACTTTATTGCGGCATGTCTGGCAGCCATTTTGTTCGCAGAAAAATTGCGGCATTCGGATGAGTATGTTTTCGGCTTTACAGCTATTTTCAGGGAGCATGAACACGACGCCTATACATTCACCTAATTTTCCCTTCATGAACTTTTTTTGCATGCTTTCTTACACACTCTAAATGATCGACGATTGTATTTGCATTGCCGGGTGCAATCGAGAATGCGACGCGAGCCTATACACAGTGTAAATAACACGGAGTGTTGGGAATGTTCTGACGTCAGCATATGGACTTTGTACCTCTGCAGGGAATATGAATCAAGGTTTTAACGTCTAGTTAGACAGACACCCGCGCGCCGTGTGACCGCTCAACAAGCCATCCAGCACGAGCCAGCTAGTCGAGCCTTGCGCCTTTGATTTTGGGAATTTACCGACATTTCATGGGAACGGTGGAGCCACCTAGAGCTTACGCTTGACAAGTCTGGATCCTACATGAGTCGACCGTTCTCACGACGCGAGACTCGACAATTCCCAAGCTGAACTCGTCAAGCCTCGCGCCGTGAAATGCCGGCTTCTGTTCGTTTATTCGAGCATCACGCAAAAACTACTGTACCGATTTTGATAAAACTTTTTGTGTTTGAAAGCCTATGATTAGACTTTAAATCTGGTGTACTGATATGTATTTTATCTCGTTACGATGACGGGAACCGGAGATATAACAATAAAACCACATTTTTTCACAACCAAGTCCAACCAATATAAGGTAGGTCATATTTCAAGAATATCTTCCCGTTATATATATATATATATATATATATATATATATATATATATATATATATATATATATATATATATATTGGATGAGGGAATAAAGAGATACCGGGAAAAAAAAAAAATTCCCGCGAAAGAATATTGTCGATACTATTAGGATCCTACCTGCCCAATCTATTCAGGGTTGTAGTTGTCGCTGATAATATTCGTTTGCTTCCTGCTTTGCTAACTGCTATATAAGCTGTTGCGTGTTGTTGTGGTTACTTCGGAAATGAAGCAATACAGCAGACCGGCAATATTTATTTGAACCGGCAATTTATTTAACTATAATGTTTGGAATCACATTTGATGTTTATCCAATAGAGGGTGGTATATTTGAGTATGTCACATAATTGTATGACCCGAAAACGAACATTTGGTGCTTGCAATGGGATGCAATGTACTGGAAAGATTGTTTGGAGATTTCTCAAGATATTTAATCGTCTACATGGGCTATCAACTACGAATAAATCCTTCAAGTAATGAAGCCGATGCCACAATACTAGCAAGATCAGGGAAACGTGATAACAAGAAAAAGAATTTCAGATAGAAATCTGAGTCGTTGTTGGAATGGTATTAAAAATTTGTGATAAAATAACAAGGACTCCATATCACAGAAATGGATATAACCGCATACGTTCATATTTGAAAAATATCAACAATATCATAGGCTTCAGAGGCCTTTTTATTGATAATTTCGGAGGCATATTTGCAAGAATGGAAACACCAGATCTCAACGAAAGTTAATGTAAAAATAGTATAATAATAATTTTATTCGATTTTGGACATTAATGTCAATATGAAATATTATATGAACACAATCATTGTGAGTGAGAATATGATGAAAAATTCAATTTTGATCCTGCATAGAATGATAAAGGGACACCCATGGCTGCCAGCTGAGCAACAAGTGATATTTGAGTCTTGTTGGGGTTTAAACTGGATGATACCTCGGCGTTGCGTTTTTAGTATACATTATTTTAAAGCCGACGACTCGGAAGGGCAGATTGCTCAATTTATTGCAAACAAATAGGTGACAGACAAGAAAGATCCACATGAGTTACTTGGAAAATTACTTAAAGATAATTACTTGGTGCAAAGTTATATTTCTTTGATTCCTGTGTAAAATTTACTAAGGATAAATGAAATCAATTGATTCTTTCCTGAAAAAAGTTATGCTGGAGAATTGGTATTTTATGTAAGCGGAAATATTTTCAGAATATAAAATCCACTTTTTTAAATATCCAGTCAACAAAGGCACAAAACTTTGAGATGAAAAGTCCCATATGAACGCATGTAATCCTAAAATACAAAATAACTGTAAGGAAATAATTTTTCCTTATAGTACAAAAATAAATATTTCCTAACGGCAAGGAAATATTGACTCATTCTTTCAAAAATTTAATCGAAAATTTCTGATCGATTTTCGGAAAAAGTTAACAGTGTTAGGTGTGAGCTTCGTTCAAGGATTTGAAGATAGTCTTACCAATTGTTTATAGAATCACAGGAGTAGTCGTCCTTACCTGAAACAAAAGAAATGAATTAATTTAATATTCATGTAAAGTGATTGAAGAAAACTAAATGAATGAAATGAATATGTTTTTATGCATCAATAATTGAAAAATATTCACAGTATCGCAATATCATTTGACACATCACCTCAAGAAAATTGTATAGAGTTAACACGTATGTGATATTTAGAATATATTTCTGGATGGTGAAAATCAGCAATGGAATATTGATAAATACATTTATTGAAAAAAAAAAACAAAAATGCACAATTATGGTTCATAGTATATCATTTTGAACTAGTTCACTAAACAATGCAGAAAATGTTAAGTTCAATGAACGAATGCAGAAAATTTAGTTGAATTGTTCGCATTTCTAGTAAAAATTGGAACTTCACATGTCAGCATATGGAAAAAATATAATATTTCCAAAGAGTAATGCAATTTCTCTTGATCCACTATATCAGATAGTGGTGTCCTGTCCTCCGAGCATGTTACTACAAGATTCTCCATTCCACATTAAGCAAGTTATTCTCTTTCTAAGGCCCACTTGTATAGGTTCAGTTTAAACTTTAACTTTGGTTTAATCACTGAAGTTTCTTGGATAGGTGTCTGTGACAGCCATTCGGTGTTCAACTGCCAACTGATGGATGGAGGGACAGTTAAACTCCAAGCTTTGGTTAAACACATGCGCAGATTCAAATACTGATGTTTTTTTTGTTATTCTCTTTGACAATATTTTTTGTTTTCATAATGGACATATTGGATGTTTCCGGTTGTATTGTTAGAATTGAACTATTTTTAATTTTTAGACAATTAAATATACTGAATTAGAAGGAAACGTGAATTTATTCAGAGTAACATAACATACATTTTATTCTGTATAATATTTTTACTTACTACATATTGTTATAAATGAAAAATATCTTGTCGGCTCACCTTGAGCCCGAATAAGGTTTTGAACTCTAGCGGGCAGTCGATTTACGAAATCTTGAGGTAAATTCATCAAAATAACTCTGACAACCCCTTAAGACGAAGGAACCAGAACTAATAATGTACATATCAGAAATAGAGTTTTAACATTTTGCTTTATAACCACAAAAACAAACTTTAATGTTGAATCATGCAAACAAAGTCAGTATTGCTGTACATAAGCATATCTACTTTTGAAATTATTTTATCTCAACCAAAATTAACAAACGATATTATTCTGATCCTTAGCAATTGTTGAGCACTGTATTTGGTGATATATTATTTGACGGTGAAGAAGATTATAATTATTATGGACAACCCAAAAAAATCGCAAATTTTTCTTTCGCGAATCAACACCATGGACATTTGGATTGACCAGGAATTCAAAGGATTTCAAAAGCATTCGTAGATGTATTGATTCAACAAATTGACATGCATTCGTATAGGAATACACCGCAGTATTTCTTTTAAATTAGAACAATGAAAAAGGATACATTGGCCTTTGTTGAACCTCTTGCGTTATTATACCTAATGTAATATAATAGATTATTTCATTTTAGGAACCATGCTCTTCATCCATTAACACAAATTCTGGTTGCGTTACAGTTTTATGCTACAGAAAGTAGGTTGAACGTAGCGGCAGAAAAAAATATTGATGAACCGATGTGATTTGAAGATAACTACAAATTCTGTAACTGGAAGATAAACACGAAATATTTTTAATTTTCAAGGGTTTAAACTTAAATTACAGTTTAAACTATACTATAAACGTGACCTATACAACTGGCCCATAATAGAAATGCTATAGAGAAAGAACTGCACATTCGAAACGTACAGTTGTTGTTATATGCTGTGTATATCCAATCATCATGTACGTATCAATTATATTCAGTTCTTGAATGATAGTGCAATTATATAAATATTACGAATAATCGTATAATTCAGTTATGGAAAGAATTCTATAGTATAGTAGGTGGTGAAATAATTTTTGGTGTTTACGTCCTATCAGTTTTGATCCAAATATCAAATATATTATATTGTCCCAAATATGTGTGCATGTGACACAAATCCAATGAATGGAGGCATAAAACATTCATCATATAACTTCCAATCATACAACTTTCAACGATAAACCTTTACGAAACAATTCATCAAATATCATAATATTTATCATCGCTATAGTATTCCTAAAGTTTTGGATGAACTGCTGTTCTTCCTACAGTTTCACCTTTGGTAGTTTCTGAGATAGAGATGGGCATGTTGTTGACGCACATTCTCAGCGATATCATTGAAAAAAATAAATACAAAAATAGTATTGAAATCCTTGTCACTGAACCTTTCGAATGATTGCTCACATGACCAACTCAAAAAACTTGAACCAAACTTTCTGCCTACAAAACTATTGGAAATATTATTTCCATAATGAATTTCAATTCTTTACGGTAAACAGTCATTGACAAAAACACCTTAACATTTTTTTTTTATAAGGAACCCTATGAATTTTTAAATAACAAAAATCTACCAGGATAACCCACTGATGCACAATATTCCGTAACCTTCAAAGAACTGAAACATTTTCTGATACACTAACTATTGGCAAACTCCTACATCATTCTATGTCGTCGATAATTCACAAGACATCGTAAAGCTCTCACACATTCAGATATATCTGCGCAGCATTTTTACTTTCTACGTTTCCACATTAGTCCGATCAAATTTTAGGAAAACGGGTTATGATGCGTAGACAGATTGGGCTATGACGTGCAATATTACATTTTGAGAGGAAAACTAAATGTCCTCATTGACTTTCCTCTCGATGGATTAGATATGAATATTTATGCAGTAGATAACGCAGCTCCGTGTCGCTACAACTTGTATACTGTATCCAACCATAGCGGAACAACTTTCAATGGACACTACACGGCTTACTGTAGGCACCCTTACGCAGGCACATGGCACGAGTACAATGACTCGAGAGTATCACCGCTATCACCAAAATCTGTTGTGAGTGGAGGAGCATACGTCCTCTTCTATGATCAAGAGGACACCAAATCACAACTTTGAAAGGAGCATTTTACTTATTTACATTATATATTATCATTACATTATTAAAAAAAAAAAAAAAAAAAAAGATAAATTAAATTGATAAATAGCTCGCGAATATATAGAACAAGCAACTAGAAAACACCACTAGGGCTCCATAACTAGGTGGCGGATGATTTTTGCAAATTCTTTGTGAAAAGTGTGCAAAAGTTATTGAAAAATTGAAACAATTCAATAATATATTTTCCAAAATTCTTTTTTTAAAAACGTTGATATTTGGAAAGGTTTTACAAATTGTTCACAAATGGATGACGTTCTGATATGACAAATATGGTTTGTCAGTTGGTCACATATTCTAGAAAGAGAAAGACTGATGAGTTTTGCGACAAAAAAGGATAAAATGTCAAATAATGAACATGAGTATCATTGATTGATTTGTTTGAAAATATGAATAGGGTGTTCATAAAATCAAATGTGGAATCATCTGAAACTCAAAGATAAACTTTAGTCACTATCTTCCATCGTTCAAGATAACCTCTTGTGGAGTATTCATGTTGAAAAGGAGGACATTCTCACTTGAGGTCTTTTTTCACAGAACACTATTAACGAGGTTGGAACAAATTTATTTGTTGTGTAGTTTATAATTTGATATGGAAAATTATACTAGAAACGAGAAAATTGACATGTTGCTAATTTACGGAGAAGCAAAAAATAATGCAAATGATGCAGCTCGAATTTATGCTCAGAGATTCCCTAATCGTCGTTATCCCACTAGCCATTATTTTCCAAAACTGGAAAGGAAAATGCGAAATGAACCAGAAGAAAATGCCAATAACTTCATCTTCAGTGAAGAAAAATAAGTAGACGTGTTGGCCTATGTTGAAGTGAATTGTAAGGCGTCAATTCGCCAAATTGTTTCTCAGTGTGATATAAGTTATTCGTCCGTTTGGAGAATTCTTCACAAATATAATTATCGATCATTCAAGTACCAACTACACCAACATCTTTACGATAACGACCACAACCGAAGATTAACTTATTACAACTGGTTTTTGACTAAATACAGAGATGTACGTTTTCCATTCAAAATTATTTATTCAGATGAAACTCGATTCACCAACTTGGGTCTGTTCAATCGGAAAAATAAAAGGTACTGGTCTCAAACAAATTTACATCTGATGCAAGGAAATTTTCAAGAGCGATTTGGTTTCAATTGCTGGATGGATATTATCGCAGAAAAACTTTTGGGGCCAATAATTTCCGACGGACAACTTACTGCGGAAAGATATCTACAGTTCCTTAGAAATCAAATTAATGATTTCATTGAAGATTTGCCACTGGCTAACCAAGTTGATATCTATTTTCAACAATATGGAGCGCCACCTCACAATTCTCAAGTCGTAAGAGAACTACTGAATGACACCTTCCCAGAAAAGTGGATTGGCACTTATGGACCTATTCAGTGGCCTGCGAGGTACATTCTTAAGTTGTCATATTTTTTCATAATGTATTATTTCTTTTTCATAATGTATTATTTCTTTTTCATATTCTAGATCACTACATCTTACTCCACCAGATTTTTTTCTCTGGGGAACAATTGAAAATCAGGTGTATAACACAGCATCAGCTACTCGTGAAGAACTGGAGTATAAAGTAAGGGTGGCATTCCAGAACATCATTGCGGAACAGCTAATCAATGTGGTGCGCGCAACAATAGAAAAAGTTGAACTTTGCCGTGATCAAGGAGGAGGTCATTTTGAAAATTTAGAACCTTTATGGACTAATTTTCGACTTTCAAATAATTCTTAAAACGCCTGTGAAGTCACAAGTCTCAAAGTCGTATTTTTCCCATGTTACTTGATCAAGAATGATTTACACAATCCATGGCATTCTACATCAAAAAATAAAAATAAAATGTACTTAATTTGTCAAATATTGACAAGTCAGGTGTTGTTGGATTTAGAATGTCTTTCTCGATCGAAATGAGTAAAAATATATAGGATGTCCCATTTGAAAATCGAAAGTTGGGGTATTTTACGGTCAAACCGGAAGTTCGGCAAAGTAAGTAAATATGTCAAAAATTTCAAATTGAACTATAATACACAACCCCCAAATTTCGTTATCTTCTATAATAAAAAAGTTATAGAGAATCACCCGGTATCTAGGAATCTAATAATGATCACTGGGACGAATGTACCTTCGAAGAAGACCAAAATAAAACGATATATGAATTATCCATGCCGAAATTAGAAGACAGATAGAGCACGCTTCTTTTTGGAGATCCTGAAGAAAATTACAAATATTTATGGTATGGACCATAATAACGCTATAAAGAAGTATAGGAGCCCGGAATTCCATAATATTTTTGTTATGAACATTGCTATTTTTTCCAATTTTCCTATTGACTTTCTCTTACTAATCTAGTATGTTCTATTATTTAAAAAAAATATTGTGGAACTATCTTTTCGTATTTTTCAATCTAATTTTACCAGTCTATCAGATCCTCTCTCGTCAGGTGGAAAGTTTTCGGCGTTGAGTCCGTAACGACGTTTCGGTTGCCATGCGACCTCGGCGTCGACGGTGGACGTCTCCAAGGATACCTGGCGCCACAACCCGTAGTGTCGTCGTCGGAAGCAATTTGCCGCTTCTCGGACCGTGCCACTGCATGCCGCTGATCATGCTCCTGCTGCTGCCTGCGATGCGAAATTAACAGAGGTCCTGCTGCTGGAAGGATTGGTATCATTCTTGATTTTTTCATGCGACGTGATGTCGTTCGGGTAAAATAACAAAATTCTACCGAGCAGGGAGGATTATTAAGTGGTCCTTCGGGAACGGCAGCAAAATAGTTCGTTTTAAAAACTTTTGCAGGTCGATATATTATGTGAATACACATACATGGATTGAAAATCTACAAGCCAGGCTTGACGAGACCAAGGAAAACAGAAAAATGGAATATTTCAACAATGAAACGACTAGAACTACTGATTTAATATAGTTTTTAACCGGCGAAAAAGGAGGTCTTAAGTCGACGGGTATATTTTATTATTAGTATTTTATTTATGGCCACAGATAACTTTTTTCAGAGTAGCCCGATTTTGATGACTCTATTTTTATACCTCAAAGTTGGTCCCATTTGAATTTGAGAAAAAACCTTCCCTAAAGGTAGAAAAATAGGGGATGATTGATTTTTCACCTGTGAACCGATTCTGTTGAATGACATATGTAGTTCTGACGACACTACACTTTAATCTGGTGATGGAGACGAGAAAACTCCTCAACGGTGTACAGCAACTACCTCGTGTTTGGGCTTATTATTTGCTTCCAACCATTTTTAGATTCTTCTAAATATTCGAGCAGTATTTTTGTAGGCCTCCCAGATTCGTAAAACAAGATTGTTGATTTATAAGTATTTTTATTAGGTAAAAATAGTTAAAATAGCTAATTGTAATTGTATTGTATAACAGTTAATAGTTAAGGTGGGAGCGTAAGTATTTTAAAAGTAATCGAAAATTAGGTAGGTAGTAATCAGTAAACAGTAGTTAACAAAAAATGAAAAAATATAAATTTTTTAAGAAAAAATTAAACCGACGAAAAAATGAACTGAAAAGCGAAAAATAGATAAACCTTTTAGGTCTCATGAGCTCCTGAACTAATGTAAGTAACTAATTTTGAGTCGGCGCTAAACAAACAATCAACGAAGGTCTTTAAATTACTTTAAAGACAAATGCAACGTGAAATCTCAAACGCGGCAAACAAACAATCAACGAGGGTCTCTAAATTTCTTTAAAGAAATAATCAAAACAAAACAACATAAAAATGCAACGTGAAATCTCCAGCGACGAACAATAACATTCCGAAAATGCGCTCTCCGCACGACCACTCGCAACAACGTGTGCCCTCACGTGTGTGCCCATTCGAGTAGCTGTCTTGCTGATATTGACTTCGGGAACGCTTGGCAATTTCCGGCGAAGGGACGCGCCGCAGCCGCGCATCCTGCTGCCTTCATTTTACGTAATTAATTTGCTTTGTTTGTTTCCTTGTTACCTACATTAGTTTAGGAGCTTAGTTATTAAAACCTAAAAGGTGTGTTTTCTTTTTCGTTTTTCAGTGCATTTTTCAGACGGTTTAATTCTTTGTTAAACAGTTTTTATTCAAAAATGATCTCGCGGTTCGAAGGATCTGTCTATTCACTTACTTCAGAATTCCTAATGAAAAATAGTTTCAAGTATTTAGAGACAAACAATCTTTTGTGTCAACACCAAATTAAAATAAAAACTCTCTGAATGTTATTCACAGTTTATCCAACTGTAGTAATTTTCACACCAGAAACTACATAACTTCCTAAGGAGCATTTCTTCTCCATTATGTACAAATACATTCTCAATAATACGTTGGCTACAGCCACCCGAACACTTCGAAACACCGTTCGCGTGGAGCATATTGTAAGTTACCCGCCAGTAGGAACGTATAAATATCTGACAATACTAATTTACTACTTGATTTGATAATGGTCGACCAAAAAGGTGAAAACGATTGAATTGTCCGATTTTTGTGTTTGCGTGTGTATTCATGATATATTCAAACAAAAAAAGTAAAAAACAGTAGATTATTTGGTCTAAAATATTACTTTTGAATATGGAAGTGTAATACTGTGAATGAATCTCTTTTGATCTATAGTAATTACAATAGTAATTTTCTAAGGATTTTTTTGAAAAACTTTCATTGAACAATAATTGAAGATACAACAAATATCTTTCTGTAAAAATAACTATGACAAGCGGTATTCGTATAGTTATAAAAAATGTTTCAAGTAAACTACTTTCGATAGTTTTCAACGGCTTGGCAACGTTGCACTGCGCGGGTAGTTTGAATATATCGTGAAAGCGTATATTCATTAATAACGTCTCCGATTTATTACTATTTTTGTATTAACACGTTGCTATGACGCCTGTAAGGAGTATCTTTTATGGTTGCAGGACATCCAGAGGCAGAAATTTCATTGTTTTTCTCAGAATTTAGTGTCTAATTGGAATTCATTATGCATGTCATTGCGGTTAGACATTCGTATATAGTGATTCCAAGCTAATATACCCGCGTTACTCAACATACCGGGAGTATGAAAGTAGTCGACTTGTGGTTATACGACGTTGCATATTTATAAAAATGATATTTCCTCCATAGGTTGAAAAACGGATTATATGTTTTTTCTTTCTCCCATTTCATTGCTACTGTTCACCTTTGAGAATTATTTTCCGTGCTGCTTCAGGAGAGGAAAGCTGAGAGGGAATTTTTATTCTGAAACTAGCTTTTACCCGCGACTTCGTCCGCGTAGAATTTGCTTTTTTTCCTATGTTTTTCTTTTTGTTGTTCCATTATCCCGTTTCTTGTTAACCCCGTTATTATGTTTCCCGTTATTCCGTTTCCTGTTATCCCGCTAACCATGTTATCCTGTTATCCAGTTATCCCGTTTCCCGTTATCAACCAAATATGCCGTTCCTTTCCTCAGTTATGATCGAGATTGTATACAAAAATTATTATTTTTGCAGTTTTCCGAATTTTCCGACATTTGTTTGTAATCGTCCCGATTTTTTTTGTCCTAGAAACTTTTCCAAGTCCATAGCGAACAAAGAATGACGCATATCCATCGGTCGATTCGTGACTTATGGTCTTGAGTTCATACAAAAATCCCAAAGAAAACAAAATTTTCCCGAATTTTCCGGACAAGTTTTCCCTAAAAAACTTCGTTGGACCATTACGGACATTAAAAAGAATTAGCCAAATTGGTCTAGCCGTTCTCAAGTTATACCCTCACCAACGAACAGAGAAATTCATTTTCATTTATAAATATTTGGTGAACATAACGCTTTCTATAACACAATGTGAAGAAAAACAGTTGTTCATTTCCGCCAATTCATAAATCAAAGATAAAAATTATTTCGTCTTATATATATATATATATATGTATATATATATATATATGTATATATATATATATATATATATATATATATATATATATATATATATATATATATAAATATATATATATATATATATATATATATATATATATACTAAATCAATGCAAAATTTATTTTGACAGGGATTCTAGGGGATTATTTTTATCGACGAACAAGTATGTAGCATATAAACAAAAATGCAAAATTTATTTTGACAGGGATTCTAGGGGATTATTTTTATGGACGAACAATTATGTAGCATATAAACAAAAATTATAGAGCATATAAGCATGAACATTGAACATAAAATTGTATGTATGCGTATGTCTTTCCGAGTAATAGAAATTTTGTATATTTTGTGTTTGTCCTCGAATTTTCCAGACCCTCTGTTCTAACCTCAGAATTATGGGTAATTCATTTGAAAAAAAAATTTAATGACTATATCTATATATATATATAAAAAATTGGAACCATATGAGAATTTTGTTTATTAATAGTTTCTCAGAAAATTTCATTCCTCATAAAAGTTGGTGCATTCAATTTGACTAAATACGCGCAAAGCCGTTATTATCAGTAGCGTGCGGTTAAGCGGGAATCGGCCGATATTCAAAATTCACTATAGAATAAAGTGACATTACTATGGAAAATGTCGAACAAATTTATGGAAAAAAGTTTTTTGCAATTGAAAGATATTCCCAGTTATCCAGTTTAGTCCAAATTACTAATTTCAAAATTAAGGTTTCTCCATGGGAATTGGAATTAATTAGTAAACAAAACTGGATATCCGGGAATATATTTCAATTGCAAACAACTGATAATAACGGTTGTGCGCGTATTTAGACATAATTGAATGCACCAACTTTTATGAAAAATGAAATTTTCTAAGAAACTACTAATAAAAAAAAATCCCATATGCTTCCAAGTTTTTGGCGGACACTTATATATATATATATATATATATATATATTTATATATACATTGTGTTAAAATCATTTTCTCAAAAAAAAAAAACCTCAAACATTTTTATTTTTTATTTGATGTCCACAGATATCTTTAGAAATTTATAATATAATAGTTTTTATATTATGAACAATAGCACATGACTAGTGTCAATAGAAAAAAATTCAAACTGCGAGAAAATATGTGCGTTGTTCTGTTAATTTAGAAAGCTAATACAAAAGGAAATTGTATACAAATAGATTTAGCGAACATCATCTTCATATCAAACATTCTAATTCGTCCATTGAAACCACATTTTACGTACTCGTTTACATAAAAAATTTCAGTCTGTTTCAGTTCCAATCCGTATCTCATAATGAAGTTAAAATCGACTTCAACCATACCAAAAAAGTATACATAGTGTGTACCCTCTAGTCATACAGCATTGTACGATTGGGTTTGCAATATACCATATTAATGCGAGAACATATACCCTTTACAGGTGGATATTCTTTTCGTGAAAATAATTTTGCGTTCAATTCTGATAATGGAAATATCATCTAGCGGAAATGAATTTTATAAGTAAATTTTCATAACATGTCTTGCAGCCCCAAGTCCAATTATTTAAGGCTGAACATTAATGCCATCCTGTGATTATTTTAAATCCTGAGCTGACCTTTTTAATCGAAATGTGTCATTTCCATGAGCTCTCTGAGTACCCCAAAAACATTTCCTCCGAATTTCATTCAATACAGTTCAGCAGAAGTAAAGAGTAATATCCGAAAAGAAACAATTTCTCTTTCACCACCGATGACGTCCAAACATTTATCCGGAAAAAGTTGAAGGAAATCACTCTACAAAGTGTCGAAAAATAAAAGGAAACGCGGTTAAACTGCGAACTAAGAGCCATACATCAACGTTCAACAAACTTTACATTAGCCTTTACACGAAACAGATTCGAATCGGTGAACGAAAGACAATTCCTAAATCCGATTAAGAACTGTGATCTCGAAACAATCCATTAGGTTTCAGAACTGGCGCCAACGTCCGGACCGGAAATGCGATAAGCGGAGAACGCTACCTGCTGAAAGTTCCTCCGTTTTATTCCGACTTACAGGAGGGCTCTTTCCAAATCCGAGTTTTTCCCGTTTCGGTTCTTGTATGTATTTTTTACACACAACGCGAGAAGTAGGTATATGCGGTTAGGGTGGGAGATGTATTTCCTAGCTATTGAGCTCGTAATTTTGGATATTTTGAATATTTTTTTGGGTTGTCTTTTCGGCACTTTTAATTTTTTTTTCATTAGTACACCAGGGCGATTTGTTAATACAGTATTTTGGAACGCACTACTCAAACGAAATTGGTTTCCATTTTAGGCGAGATAGTTTCAGTTCAGCAACGAAACTACCCAAGGTGTTAGTTTTCTCACATGGAGTTGAATGAGTTATTATTATTCGTATATTTTAAAATAATGGGTGATCTTGCGATTCTTGAGTATTCAGTTTTGTAGGTGAATCAGCTGAAGCTTAAATCAAACAGAGAACATCAGTCTAGTAATTCTTCATGAGATCCAGTAATAAGCTGAGGAGAACTTGAAGTTGAGCTAACAGATTATGAGAAAAATAATATGATAAGTAATCTTATTGCCAGAGAACATATTATTGTAACGATGACAAGAAAATTAAGAAAAAGCAGTGTAGTAATTCCTCATCAGATCAAGTGACATCCTGGGCTAGTGCAATGAGGAGAAGTATATTATGAGTAATATAATTGTTATATTGGCAATGAAAACAAGAGTGTAACAAAATATCTAGTAGAAGGAAGGCCTAGTTTGTTCTTTGTTAGGCAAGTTTTCAATGTTTCCAATGAAGCTTCTAAGACTATGCGGAGTCTGGATATGTCGAATTCAAAATTTCCATCCGATGATATTGTATATTATGAATAGTTTGAAAAATTAATATTTTCGTATTACGCATAGTGTGGAAGCTCTGGAATTGTTAAGCTCTTAGTGCAGCGCTTTTGCCACATCTATCGAAGAATCGCAGCCAATTTTCATTGAACACTCTTGCATTAAATTAAAATCGTGAGACGTAAAGTTTTTAGCCGTAAGATGTCATTATCTTACTCTTCTTCAACTACTTTTATTCATTTGCCGAATGTGGTGGATGCAGCAAGATCTGTTACGAGTATAAAAGCCTATTCGTTTGTCACAAGTCAAGCAGATTTAACAAAATTCTGATGCAAGTTGAAGAAAAATTAACTGTCGACAGATAATAGCTGAATAACACAAATCAACGAATCTCATATATTGAAATGAGGTATTTGACGTCATCGATGAAATAATAACCACTCGGAAATTATTGTTCAATTAACAATTATCAAAAATGTTATATGACTGACTGTTCACTGAGGAACGGTTCATTTCATATTTCATTCTACCCTCTATGAAAAATACTGAATTTTGGGAGCCAGTTATCATTTTCCCTATGAAGTGTCAGGGTTTCCACAAAAATTCTTAATATAAAATCTCCGACTTCTGCAGGTTATCTAGGACTAATAATTATTCATTCCGCTGATCATATTGAAAGACACCAATCTTACAAATTTCCAATTAAAATCTGAATGGAAAAAGAGAACAGTTTTTATACATCCGCAGAAAGCAAAAAAAACATTGTTAAGAAATTGGATTGGATCAATAAAAAAACATAGAATGATTTATATCTGATGTAGTTGTTAAAAAAACAATTTCTTGATTTTTTTTAAATTGAGACGGAAATCAGTGACTAAATGACCATGTGAAATTTGAATGTAATTTCTGCAAAGATGCCTGCATATAGTCTGTTTATTTTATAATTGATTCGGCAGACGCCCCTGATGGAAAGCAGGAAATAGGCGTGAAATGTTCACTGAAGTAGTTTTTTGACATTATAATTTGAAGATGGCACCTTTGAAAATAAACTAGCGAACTGTAGGTATCAATTAACAAAAAATCCGAAGGCACGGCCACTCGACAAGGTAGATTCCACAATTTATGTCGGACATATAGAAACGTATTGAACTTCAAAGAGCATGCCAAAAACCACAAACAAACGAACCTCATTTGTGTCATAACATACGGAGCTAAATTATGCATTCACTGAAAAAAAGTTTCTTGCGTCTTTAAATATTTACTTTGTGTTGATTTTTACCAACCTTCATTTTCCTGATCTATATTTCCAAGTTATCAATATTTCTATAATTTTTCTGATACTTCCTCTCTTCTTTTTGTTTTAATTCTTGATAGATGATCTTGTCTCCAGAAGGAAATTTCAAACAACGTACCGATAATGTAAAAACCTTCAAGTAACATTGTGATCGTTACGCACCGAGGAAAATAGTGCCGGAAATCACTGAAACCTAGGTTTGAGTTTATAACCACTGACATTTCCAGGTTATCCAAGTTTTTTAGAGGAGGGGACCATGGTGCAATGTATTTGAGTGGAGTGCGCAGACCTGTTTGTTTTATCCAGCACCATTTTTTTTCCAGTGAATATAACAAAACTCGACTGGATTCGTCCAACACAAACTTTGGTTAATTTGCTAATTCATTGAAGAAAACGGATTGATTCAAATTGGTGCAGTGACGTGCGCGGTGTGAATTTCGATTTGCTTATCGAGTTGCTAGGATTAATCATTGTTTTGTGCTGTGTGGTGTAAATAAACGAGGCACAATCAGTTCAGTATTCTAATAGCCTAACAATATTATAATGAAATAACTATATTTCCATTGGAGTGACAATCCATTCAATCAACCCAATATAGTATACAGGGTGATTCAAAAGTACTTTGACAAACTTCAGGAGGTGATTCCTCACAATATTCTAATATTAATTGTCCAAATAAATATATGTAAATAACTTTCGGAATACTGTCCATAATTATTCGAAAATTGGTATTGAGAGGTTTTTTGAGGTGTCGCATTCGAACCTGATGTTATTATTGCTCTTACTCGTAGAGGGCGCCACCTACACGTATTTTTATTTTTTGAACATTCATAACTTTTTTGAGCGTTTTTCTAGCACATTTTTCAGTGAAAAATCAATTCTCCTATCATATCTACGTAAAAAAGCTATAAGCAACCGTTCTCTAGATATTTGGACTTGAAAATTTCAAGTCGATTATTTGATAATCGATGCTTGTTGAAGTTATTACCATTATTTTGCATTTTTCACAAGAATGCTTAGGAAATGAATTTGACGTTTAAGTAAGTAGTTTTGGTTTTTTGTAGGGGGCGCCACCTATTCTATTTCTATATTTGTCAAGGGTGCAAAATCTGTATTTGTTTTAATAAAATTTTCAAGAAATATCAACATTTTATTTCAAGAAATTTTGAATATGTAGAATAAAATAAAATAAAGGAAACTAAATTGTATTCTAATAAATTGTTCAAAGTGTCCACCTTCAGCGAAGATACAGGCATTCAGTCTTCTAGTCATTGAATCTTGTACCCGCACAAAAATTATTGGTGTGTTTCTTATTGTTTCACAGGCGTCTACTATTCGGGATCTTAGATCTTCCTCGTTCGCTACTGGAGTTTTATAAACTAGTGACTTCAAATGTCCCCAAAAATGAAAATCTAGCGGGTTTAGATCTGGGGACCTTGGTGCCCACGCCTGGTTAGGTTAGGTTAGGTTTCAGCCAAACGACGGTGGAGACTGGTTAATGTTGGAGCTGGAGGCAGTACTCGATTAGGAAATCGCTCCTGGTAAATACGTCTTGCTTCGCGCGCATTGCCATCCGCAAGGCCATAAACGAAATGCATATCGGCTAAATGAGCACTATTGTTTAAATGATCCTTTTTTTCAAAATTAGTATTTCAAAACGTACAGAAACTTCAACAAAACAACAAAACGTTTAACTGTCACATAATATGTAATTACCAAAACTACTTACTTAAACGTCAAATTTATTTCCCAAGCATTCTTGTGAAAAATGCAAAATAATGGTAATAACTTCAACACGCATCGATTATCAAATAATCGACTTGAAATTTTCAACTCCAAATATCTAGAAAACGGTTGCTTATAGCGACTTGTAACAAGGGTAGCTTTTTTACGTAGATATGATAGAGGAATTGATTTTTTCACTGAAAAATGTGCTAGAAGTACGCTAAAAAAAGTTATGAATCTTCAAAAAAGAGAAAGCCGTGTAGGTGGCGCCCCCTACGAGTAAGAGCAATAATAACATCAGGTTCGAATTCGACACCCCAAAAAACTTCTCAATACCAATTTTCGTTTAATTAATGTCAGTATTTCAAAAGTTATTTAAAAAAACGAAAATAAAAATAAAACTTTAACACCCTGTATCTTGGAAACAAAGCGTTTCCGGACATATATTAATTTCGACAATTCATATTAGAATATCGTGAGGAATCACCTCCTGAAGTTTGTCACAGTACTTTTGAATCACCCTGTATACACTATCGCCAAGTGGAATAGATTTCAAAGGAACTAACAATCAAATTTTAAATATTATATTCGACTATGAAATCTAGTACCGTTCGATAAATGGAAAACATGTTTTTATCCTGTCATTCATTGTTACTCAAAAAGATAATATTTGTCATTTATCCCATCTCGATACAAAAAAAAGGTTTGCTAAAACTTACATTCCTAAATCCATGCACATTGCACACAATCGACCGCAGACTTCAGAAGCACTTTGTGTTCAATTACCATAAAAGTAACGCCACCTTGTGAAAATGCGTCTGGAATTGATGTAGTTAATTTAAATCTTAACCCACTTCCAACAACCCTCGACATCTCGTCTGGCAGTTCACGTTACACTCGTATTATGGAAGTTCCCTTAGGCGAGTGGGTTATTCACAAATGAAATGAGTTTGAGCTAATTACTTTTATTTTTCAGTACACATAAATACTTACGTTCTGAAGAATGCGAATGGTTAGCTGACCGTAATATACATACAGGTTGATTCGTCTGTTTTCGTCACCCAAGTAATACTGCATATGTAGTAAATATGAAAATCTCCAGGCATTTATTATATGCATGCAGGCAAATTCAAATTCTGTGGAAATTGTACGTCATTTCCCAAAACACGCAGTGTCGAAACTCATGTAAATTTTCAATAGAAAATGTTTGTGGCATTCAGACGAGAAAATGAAAACTAGAACTGAAAAATAAAAATATGGATCGGTCAGGATTCGAACTTGGGGCCTCTCGATTTCTAGTCGAACTCTCTGCCAATTGAGCCACCAGTCCTTGTTTGAAACCGGCGATTCACACTTTCTAATTCAGTTCTGTGATTTGACGAAGATGATGAAGGTTAATGTGACGCATAAAAACATTCACGCATGCACACCCAATGAAATTATATTGGTCTATCCGCTGGTGTCAATCCATATCGAATTATCGACCAACTTCAAACCGGAAATTTCAGGGTGCATGACTCAAGCCAAGCTAGAAATCGGAAGGTCCCACGTTCGAATCCTGGCCGATCCATATTTTTATTTTTCAGTTCTAGTTTTCATTTGCTCGTCTGAATGCCACAAACATTTTCTATTGATATTTAGTTACAGACGGTATCCAACTTACTCATGTACATTTTCTTTCAGAAAAGTTGCAAAACTTACGTTGTTGAATATTTTAAATATTAATCATATTACAGGATTTAATAATTAAACATTTTATTACAAGGTATGTTAATTTTCTTTAGGGAAACTCCTGTGTCTACATAGATACGTGGAATTCCACTGTGCATGCATATACTTTTATTTAAGAGCGCGATCCACAGGACCCAGTATACTATTTTGTTGTTTATGTATTTTATGACGTTCCAGGGTATTAACAAACATCTTTTCGTGTCAGCATGGAACCAGTGATATTTTTATGTTATATATCATTGCATATAAATATATTTGAAGTGCGCATTTGTTTATCATTTTGGGGATTCGCGAATTTCATTGAATTCAGTTTTTCGATTATGTAACCTTAACCAAACCAGTGTGGCTCTTGAAATTTTAAATTAATTGCCAATATGAGTGTTGAACTGTAAGTTGACTTTCATATAGGAGCGTACGCTAAGAGTAATTTTTGAGGAAACCATGATACACGTTGGTGAAAATCAGCCTTTAGACGACAAGTACATGTTGTAACTCTGGAGAAACAAAAGAATTTGAGACCAATTTCAGTTTACAGGAGACAGTAAGGTAAAATTTAAGGGAATTTCGTATTCTGGAGTGCAGATGAAAATGTGTACGGGTGGATGGAAGGTTTCGATTAAACTAAAACTGTTTTCACTGATATTGTGAAAGTTCAACTAGTGTGAAAGTATTTCATGTACCACGCAGTCAAATGCTTTCGTGAGGACCAAGTACTTTACAAAAGTGAGCTCATTTTTCTCAGATCCGTCGTTAATAATTTTTGTGAGTTCATTGATTGCAAGTATTGTTGAACGTTTGGTTCGGAATCCAAATTGAACTTGAATCAGAATTTTGTTACTTTTCTGGATATTGGTTTATAATAAGAAGGGTCACCAAGGATTTTTTTTTGGAAACTGGAACTACCTTGAAGATCTTCAATACGGTTGGAAATATGTATTGAATTAATGTGGTTTTTTGTGGAGGAACAACGTTTCTTGACATGTTTTTTGGGTAACCTTCCACAGTCTGAAAATGAAAATATAATCAGGAAAATCTATACAAGTGTAGAAAGGGCAAACTGATTAGTTCACCCCGATAAGTTATTGCGTTCACCAAATTATATTTCCTATAGAAAAATGATTCAATTTGTCAATAACTTGCCGTTTTCTGAATTTGCCTATTTTTTAAAAATTCAAGATACTTCTCTATATAGTTTTTGCTTGACGTTTCGGGGACTATATCTGCCCCCGTTCTCAAAATCTTCTAAATCTCCTTTAATTGTTTTATAATTTGGATTTTTTCTCGCAGAGTCTTTTTCGCTTTTTTTTTATAAAACAATTAAAGGAGATTTAGAAGATTTGGAGAACGGGGGCAGATATAGTCCCCGAAACGTCAAGCAAAAACTATATAGAAAAGTATCTTTTCTACACAAAAAAAGGGGGAAAAAAAAAAAAAAAAAAAAAAAAAAAATTATAGGCAAATTCAGAAAACGGCAAGTTATTGAAAAATTGAATCATTTTTCTATAGGAAATATAATTTGGTAAACGCAATAACTTATCGGGGTGAACTAATCAGTTTGCCCTTTCTACACTTGTATAGATTTTCCTGATTATATTTTCATTTTCAGACTGTGGAAGGTTACACAAAAAACATGTCAAGGTTGGAAATATATTACTGGAAATACATGTATATATCATTTATATCTTTGCATACATTTATTTTTCGGGAAAATATTTTTTTTATTATGTACAGAAAAATATTGCATTTTTTTCGAAAAATTGTATTTGTCACGATATTCCAATAATACAAAATAGGAACTGACGTAGTTTTATAGAGATATTGACTTCCCTGAACTAGGCAACCTTGCGGTCATAACTCTTCGATTTGGTATATTTATATCACAGAAGAAAGTAGCTAAAGTAATAACGATGTTCAAATCAGGAGATACAACATTTGTTTCTCTTATATTGCTATTTTTTATATGAACATGGTTATTAGTTTTAAGAAGAAACTGCGGCACAAATTTCATGTCCGCCCTAAAGAATGACTTATTGTTATTCCTCCCCTTTCAGAAATGATAGCTATTGTACCCCATCTATCTCAAATTCGTATGTCGGTTTCAGCATTCAAGGATTGTTTATTGTAATTATGTAACATCATATTGGAGGATGAACTACTGAGTTTCATGTGTTTGAATAATCAACGAAAAAATAAATTAAAATATGTCATGCTAACTTCACCTACTTTTTTATGTATCCGATGACAAGGAATATTCTACCCCCTTATAGCCATTGAATCCTAATTATCTACAAATAACAAGCTCTTAAATAAACAAAAAACGCCTGTCTAGTATTCTGCAGTCTATCCAAGTTGGGTCCAGGGCAGACTCCACTTGAGAGTTGGACCGTACCTTATCTATCAAAACCTAGATATCTTTCTCGAAAATATAAAAAAATAAGCTGAAAAGCCAAAGAGCAGAAATATTTCAAAACAGTTTTTGTCATGCTACTTTTTCCACCATAACACCATAAATCTATACTCATGTCAATCGTCTTGGAAACTTGACCATGAACTTAACCCTGTCATCTACCTAGGCGATACCTGCAAACACCAGCAGGGATAGCCCCATCGCTTGAACGACATGAAAGGCTAGCCGGCATTCCCCTCAACTACCCCTCATGTAATTCCCACCCCATAGTTTTCTTCCCTCTAGAATATCGGGCTGAGATATTGTATGTTGTTATTGAAATATAAGGTTAAAGTCTATGACAAATACTTGGGCAATAAATGTATTTTGTATTTTTTAGGTAGAATTCATAGAAATACCTATTGAGGACGTCACCTATTCATGACCTTCAAATATTCGATATATATTCGCCTAGCAGGGTCCACAGATCCCAAAAATCGGTAGTTTCTAAATGGCGACTGTTGAAAAATTCTTGATCTTTCATTTTCATCTATACAGATGTAAAATTACATGTGCTGACTGACTAACTGACTGATTCATCGAAGCCCAGACCAAACCGCTGGACCTTCAAAGCTGAAATTTTGACTGCGTATTCCTGGTATTTGGGCTCTTGCTTTCAAACAAAGTAACACTTATTTCAGCGTTTTAGAAAGTTCAACCCTAAAGGGGGTGAAATTGTGGGTTGAAAGTTTGTAAAGGAGTACCATTAGTCGGCCATAAAAATTGGTATTCTACAATTTTCGCTGCTACTAGAGACAGACAAAAAATTGTTCGTCATATCAATGTTTCCCACCTTAACGATCGTTGTTTGGCGATTAAGTGAGAAAAGTAATTTTAGAGGGTGTGCGCCCCGCTCATTCTTCCGAACGAGATCTTTCCAATTAACAAGTTAAAATGAGACGCCTCTAATCCAGCAATCACCCCGACTAGGTTAATTAACGCTGGTGTGCTTCTTCGGATGTCCCCGAACAGATTATCTCATTGTAAAATGGGATTTATTTGTTGGCGCGGATCAATTGCAGAGGTGAGTGGGTGTTAATCTCTAGAGAAAAAGGGCAGTCGTATGTGAGAACAGAGCTGAGACCAATCCCGCCAAAATTAACTTTCGCCATGATTAATTCAGTTGAAATCTATCACGGAGTTTTCATTCATTCGGGCATTATTTCAGTTTTAGCATTCTCAGATTGGCACCGTGAAATAAGAGGACTTGTTTTTTCTGGCCACTCCAGTCGATTTAAAAACTAAACAAAAATACCTTTCCCAAGACAAAAGAGTGAGTTTCTCTTAATATTTTTCATTATCCATAAGGAAGTATTTTTTAAGCAATAAAAAAACGGTTGATGTTTATGTTATCTATCCAGGGACCATATCAATACGCACGAAGCTGAGTAAAACTTGCCGACATCCAATACTTTATCGAAAAATAATACTATAATCTGGTCCCATTATTCCAGTCTAATTTCTACATCCATGCAATTCTGGTAACTATAGCCTCCCAAACTATTTTAGGTACAAACAATTAGTTTTCATCCATTCTGGCAGGGCAAATTTGTTTTAAAGTTGGAATATGAGAATGGGTAACCAATTCGTTTATTTTTTTTAGATACACTAAAAACTTATGATAGGTATTATATTTATTGCTTATGGAGGTTTTTCTTGTAGTTGTGAGGGTTATTGTTTTTATTTTCAATATTTTGGATAGTTCTATGGACAACATCTCTTGGATAGGCACTATTTTCGAGTACACTTTTTATAATCGATATGACATTTGTGAGTTTGGCTGTGTCAAAAAGTATTTTAATTAGACCTTTTTTGATACAGATGTGATGATTTGAGTTGAAATTGAGATATTCGTTGGGTGCCTATTTTTTTCCAAATTAGTTGTGGATTCTTCATCGATATATCGAGAAAAGAAATTGGGGTATTCTTTGCTATTTCTTTAGTGCTTATTATTGTAGGTTCTTTATCATTGATACATTTGAAAAACTCATCCCTGCCATGTTGACAAATTATGAAAATATCGAGATATATTCACCGAGCTTTTGGGCAGTTTGGATTAGGTGTCCCCAAAAAATGTTTTTCAAAGTTTTCCTTAATTATATTCATCACACACCGCTGGTGATAACGACAAACTCATTGCCACTTAAAAAAATTGTTTATATCAATCATTTTCGAATTGAAAATAGATTGTGTTCAAACAAATATTCAACATTTTCATTACATTATTCAGTTTCAATTTGGATTTGTTCTTGAATGTATGACATTTGGGAATAGCTTACACCATCAATTTGACTCAAATTTGAATTTCGTAATTTTTCGGGGAAATAAGATTTATTTCGAATAACACGTTCCTGTTGAAAAGAGAAACATTCTCAATTGAATATTGAATAGAAAGATTTTTCTGTGAATTGAAAAATCCATGATAAAAATGAAGTTATTTTTTGTGAATGTCTAACAGAAAACAAAAGAAATGATTCTAACTTTTTCCATCTTTGCAAAGTGAGATTGCTTCTAGAAAATGTGTTTCCCATTTCTTCCGGTCTTCCTGATGATCGTGGAAGCGTGAAATAGATTTTCGTCGACAAAAATGTATTGAAGACCTAGTGAGTGCGATGCCTCTCTTGCGTCAATGTTACGAATTATTTCTGGTGAGTACTCCCTTTTGGAAAACATTCTCCTTTGCCTCATTCATCTTTATGATTTCTTAATTTAGACTGGAGTAGAAAATCAAATAACTATCTGAATAAAAATGCAAATTTTCAATTTCAGATTTTGTTTTTGAGCTGGGGACTTTTCAGAATATCTATCAGATGTAGTTCAATGTCCAGCGTGGCTTTAGCCCGGGAAGTAGTTGTTTTCTGTTAGACATTCACAAAAAATAACTTCATTTTTATCGTGGATTTTTCAATTCACAGAAAAAAAATTCTATTCAATATTCAATTGAGAATGTTTCCCTTTTCAACATGAATACCCCACAAGAGGTTATCTTAACGATGGAAGATAGTGACTAGTTTATCTTTCAGTCGCAGATGATTCCACATCCTGTTCATATTTTCAACAAATCAACACGTTCCTTATTTGCAGCCGAAGGGTTGATGAATCTCAAGAGATATTTTGCTATAATTTGACATGGTGATACAATTGAACTAACAATGGTTCATGTATTTTTGGTAGACCATATAAGTATGGGGATTTACTGGTAAGTGTTCGATTTTTCTTCTGAAAATATGTTATTTTTTTTGTGTTGATAAGACTTTTCTGACCTTTTTTAAATTTCTGATATGGGATCTTTTGTTATTTTGGTATATTGAATCGAATCATTGACAATGAGCAAAATTTTATTTTGATACTCTGCTGTTTCCATAATTACGGTTGCGTTCCCTTTGTTAGCTAGTAACTTTTTTTTTTAAATAAAGCAAAAAAGATGGTTATGATTTTGACCGGTATTTATGTATGTTCATCTGTTCCCTCTTAACTTCTGAACTACTTATAGTAATTTGACAAATAAGATATCGTTGGAAGCGTCTTTATCGTCAGCTAGTTATAGACTATGTGACGTCACATCAAATTGTATATGGCGCCCTCTAGATGACATAAAGTCATGAACTAAAAAAAAATTATGATGCCGTGTTGGGTATCAAATGAATGGGCCTAATTGGCATATATATATATATATATATATACATATATATAACAATAAAACCTAAACAAAAACAATTTAAAGCGACTCTGCAAATACTTTACCACGAAATTATAACCCCAAAATAATTTAAATAAAATATAAGTTCAAACCCGACTACTGAAAAATCACGCGCTAAAAAGTATATAATAAAAATAAGTTCAGAAATTAAAACCCGCGACTACTGAAAAATCACGCTCTGAAAAGTATGAAATTATAATAAGTTAAAAAACTAAATCCCTACTACTGAAAAATCACGCTCTGAAAATTATGAAACAAGAAAATATTATCTTCTGAAATTGTTATGTACAAACTATTAAATATGTATCGTCTATTAAATAAACAACTCACACGTAATATATTTTAATGTATTTAATACATATTCATAGTGGTGTTCAGAGGATAGCCGTGGTCATATGCCACTTTTCCCTAAAGCTTATGATCGCTTACTACTGTTGGAATGTATTGTTTTGTTAGGGTAGGTGGCATATAACCACGGCTATCCTCTAAACATCACTATGAATATGTATGTATTAAATACTGTAAGTTGTTTATTTGATAGACGATAAATATTGAATAGTTTGTAAATAACAATTTCAGATGAGAATATTTTCTTGTTTCATACTTTTTAGAGCGTGATTTTTCAGTAGTCGAGTTTTAGTTTTTGAACTTATTTTTTTCCTGATATGGAAATATTTGAAACCATTTTTTGGGGGTTTCTGTTCTGTTTCGAATTCTGAACTCATTTGATAATTAATCTGGAAGTTGTTACCTACTTTTTCAATAGTTATGAAGAAATCTAATGTTGGAACATCATTACGTAATATTGAGGTAAATTTGGTCCTTTGGATAACAATAACATTTCTGTGTCATTGAATACTTTGAAATGACCGTTTGGTCAAGACAATTTAATTAACAAAACAATGAAGGTACAGCTACAATTCCATATGGAATATACCTAATATAAAAGTAGAAAAAATACCCTGAATATAGATCAAGAGTTTCGGCGATAACAAAAGTGTTCATTGATATCGAACTGGAATAGAATCTCGACATGCCTAGGTACTTCGCTCTTGAACACACTTTTTATAGTCGATATTTGAATCATTTGGAAATATCCCATTGCCACAATCGAATCGTGATTCTGATGAGTTTCATATTCGATATTTCCCAAAGGTAAACAACAATTGCGGTGAATAAACTAGGCGCATATGCCTCTTTCCGATTTGATGAAACAGCTGAATAATAATTAGGTCAGTACTTAGTCGATATCCATTGAATAATATTCCAGAGGTTAAAAAGGTAATTCATTTGCATTGATTCATGAGTAACGGAAAACTAAGAACTAACTAGGCAAGGAATTAAATTCCATTAGATTTTTCCCTAGAATCGTACTGATGTGAAAATTATTTCCTATAAATTACACCCAGATGTTTTTTTGGGGATAAACACTAATTTGGCCTTCTTGGACAGGTTACTTACATTTTTAACTCTTAAATGAAGATAAAACCCAAAATAATTAATTACTTTTTTTTTATTTCCGACTATATGTGCTTGTTTTGTTTTAAGTATATTATGTATTAATTTTACTTGTATTTTTCTACATATGGTACAATTTATTATACTTTTGTGTATATACGCATGACACCCTTTGTCGACAAAATGTATTTTATTTTTGACAATAGAAATATATCTCTCTATATATTTATCTATATTCCGAATTGCTTTCCATATATTATGAAATATTCTATAAAAATCGGATTATTTTGCCAAAAGTATTTTGTATTAGGTATTATTATTAGGTATGAAATGTCATGAAACATCATGTGCATCAATAATAAAACGTTTGCGCGTTCATTAACGACAAGTTGATCTGAAAGAAATCAAAATGGAAGGCAATAACTATTCAAATGAAGTTTTGATGAAATTGTTCATTCTTCATGGTCAATGTGATGAAATTATAGCAAGAACATGCAGAAGGTTCAATGAAATGTAGCCCGATTTACAACCAATGAACGAGATAAAGTTTCTACGATTACAAATGTGTCAAAACTGGAAGCGAAACGAAATGTACCGAAGTATGTAACTTCAAAGAAGAGAACATAAATGTGTTAGCCTATTTTCACGCATATCTCCAAGCTTCCATCTAAAGTGCAGAAGAAAATTTATCTCATGTTCCGATATTCCCGAACAGAACTACCCAGTAAATTTAATCGTTTCGATTTTACTGAAGGTTTACTGGCAATGTTTTCGCACTACTTTTAAAGAAACCTTGTTAGAGGATAAACATTTACTGGTGCTACTGTTACAGAAAAGGTTATGTTGTCACAGTATCCCATTCACAAAATAAATATTCTCATCTACGAATACAGCAATTATTGAATGAATTGAAATTATTGAACAATTTCCCCATCTTTGGGATAAAAAACATGCATTTTTCGTGGAACACAATTGCTGAAATAATCATTAATTGATAAGAAAATATTTACATGCATTAATTATTAGTACACCTACACCTATCTACTTTCACATTAAACCCATTTTGATTCTAGGTCATTTACAATTTTTACTGGTTATTTTCATTATTTCAAATGGACATGTACATAGTTAAGCATAGTCTTACACGTCAATTATTGATTCTGCAATAACGTCCTGTGAAAAAAACATCAACCACCTTCGAATGACAGTAGCAACCCATTTTTTTTAATTGACACCAGAAGAATAGTTGTGCGTGTTGTTTGAGTTTCGCTAACTGCAATGCAAAAAAAAGAAACGGATGGTTCGGCCAGTCGGAAAGGTAAATTTCAGAATTAATTTATTGTTAACTCTTTTCTGCACGCGGGATTGAGATTTGAACCACTAAATTCCTGCTGGTTGTTGCACATGGGTCCACAAAATAAACCACTTATAAAACTGTTTTCATGAAGTTGCACATCCACGCCAGATTTGAACCACTCATTCTCCCTCGCTTTTCCAAGTATAAGCTTCAACTTGCAGGGTTCACACGCAGTGCTGCCAATTGACGTGTAATTACACGATTTCCGTGTAATTCGACCTCGTGTCGTTATCATCCGTGTAACGACATTTACCATGTAAACACGAGAATATGCATCGATATTTCTTAGTTCGTCATTATTTATTATGGCAACATTGCAAACACTGTTCTCGGGATGTATACACGGGTTTTGGCTTTTCTACTGCGTACTGTTTTCTCTCCGATACCTTGACCTTGAGTTCAAATGGCATTGTATACTGTTTTATTATTGGTTGCTGAAAGATCTTGTATTCACTAGCCGATCAGAAATAGTAGTTGGATCGGTCAGTGCAAACGCCTTCTCGTACGAAATGATAGTTTTAACATCAACCGCTAGAGGCGCCTGTGAGAAGGTCGCCAATTCTGTAAAAGTAAAAAGAGAAAGATGGATGAGTAACTTCATTCTATAATATTTGCGCAATGGGGAATTCAAAGTAAGACACCTCCTATGGTTGCAATTTAGAAACTATACTTATGTTTTGACACCTACAGAAATAAGAACGATTATTGACCAATGGAAATCAGTTACTTCCCCTTACGGTAGAAATTGAACTATACTTGTGTATATTTGACAAGTTAATTTGAATTCCCTATTCGCTGTGTGCATTAGGCTGGAGGGGATAGATGAAACTATGACAGCGCCCATAGTGGCAGAAGTAGGTAATGATCCTGGTAATCACAAGCACAAGCTGAAAACTTTCAGTTTCTGAGGTCTCCCCGTTTATTCTCAAATCCCTTAAAAATATTGTACCATACTTCAGATGAATAAACATTATTACTATCGTAGTGGTTGGGTAGTATAACAACAATCATAAATATAATAACAATGAGCCCTTGCTATTGCTGTGTAGTCGATTGCAAAACTGCATCACAAAAACTGCAGCAAAGAGATAAATGTTCTGTTATTCGATAAATATTTGAGATGTTTTCTGTTTTCCCCAAGTTCCGTGGGACGGTGTTAGCCGATAATAGACAGCAAATAGCGACTTAAACTGCGAGTTCGGGAACGCCTGGACGGTGTTGTAAACTGATTAATCAGCCTTATGAACAGAGGACAGAGATCATTTTGATGTCTTTCCAAGTTGTCATTTATAAGAACTATTGCTACTTGCACAATGCTCCAATGTAGACCACCATGGAAACGCCATTTTGGAAAAAAAAAATTAATTTTATTTTTATGAATAATGCCTTTTTTCATTAATCGACTGAACTGAAAAAAACAACCCTCTTTGAGCTTTTCATTTCCGTGCAGCAAGGTCCTAGAAAATATATGGAAACTCGTGCAGCAAAGAGTTTGGAATGCCTTTTCGTTTAGCTGGAAATTTTTATGAAGAACATTACATACGGGGAATATTCATCGATGTTGCAATAAGTTAGGTTTTTATTAGACTGAATATCTAAAATAAACCCACTATTTGAACTCCTGATGTCCATCTACCATTTATGGTAAGGACTGTTCAATGAATTCATATGTACTTCATTGTAGAAAATAATCAAAGAAACATTGTAAATGGTAATTCAGTATATAAACTGATTTCATTGGTGTTTAAAGGAGTCAGTGGTATGAGCGTTAGTCTTGTACCCACTGTTTCCACCAGACAGCCGGTGAAAATGGCTCCAAGAGTGGTTTCGGATCCCACTTTGAAAAGTAAGGTCCCCGTGATTTTATCTCGTACAAGTTTTCATTAACTTCTGAGGGTTGGTCAAACAACTAAGAAAGCGGTTCAAAACACTTGAAAACATTTTTACACGCTCCACAAAATGCCTACTTTGGATACCGAAAAGTGTCCGCAAAATGCCACTTTAGCAAACTTGTACTAAAATTCGTCATAGCAACACTTTAACGGACTCTTTTTGTTCACTCAGAAACAGAAACCCAATAAGCCATAGATTATTTGAAATTCAGTAGTGACAGCACACGTTTTCTTCGGAATATTATTTTGGAATACTTATTTCATGTTAAAATTACCACTAATAGTTGAAAAGTATTTGACAAACAATCGCTTCCTACATTTTTGCACAACTTCCTTAGACTACCGTATGGATGGTAACATAAAATGTATGCACGGCGAGAAAATATGGGTGGCATTTCTGTTCTGTTTATTTGGAACGCTAATACAAAAAACATTGTATGCAACACGTACACAAATGGCTTTAGCGGACAACATCTTCATATTCCGATTCGTCCGCTAAAGCCTCACTTTGCGTACTTAAAAAACACTTTATAATGACGATACAACAAAAAAATCACACGAGTTCGATTTTTCATATACCATAACTCTATTTACTACGAGTAATATAAAGGATACATCGACGCAAAGTTTCAGTCATTTGTGTTCTCCCCTCTCAAAGACTCCAAAGCAGGTATCCCACAAGAAAGTGTGTTGGAGCCAGTATTCTCTTCAACATGAGACGACCTAATATAGGAATAAGTGAAAATCGACAAAATCCGATCACAAAGGATATCTGGTATTCAAAAAATTGTTAAAAAGAGACAAATACCTTCGTACAAGCTGAAGTGGAAACACTACATAAAACTAATTAATGAAAAACCTTTTTAAAGACAAGCATTTATTCAAATGCGCTAAAAAGTAAACAAATAATTGCTTTGGATGTGTGACGTGGGTTATTCCGTGAGTTATAGATTCAAGAGCCTGTCGCGCAAAGTTTTCAGTTCGAATAGAAAAGCGACAAGCTTTTGAATCTATAATTCACGGAATAACCTACGTCACACATCCAAAGCAATTATTTGTTTACTTTTTAGTGCATTTGAATAAAAGCTTGTCTTCAAAAAGGTTTTTTAATAATTATTCTAATTTGTGCTTTTTAGTAGGTAATTTCGCCTTAATCTATGCATTTTCATTAAAGCATCGTTATTATGAGGCTTTTTTCCTGTAAGTTCGGAGCTATCTAGTTCTTCAATGAGGAGACCATATCTAAAGATCAACTCGTTCGCCATCCTGGAGCTGTCATCTCAATTTATGAATTCTGACAAAGAATCAATAATCATCGACTAAATTCATAATCTCCGACCCCAAAAACCCCGACATACCAATTTTGAATAGAAAGGTCCATCATGTTGGAGCCGCCATCTTGAATTTCGACAATAAATTCATAATCACCGACCCCAAAAACCCCCACATACAAATTTTGAATAGAATCGGATCATCATTACAAAACTCGTCCGCCAACTTAAATTTATGAATTTTGACAAAAAATTCATAATCTCCAACCCCGAAAACCTTCCAATGCCAATTTTGAATAGAATCGGACCATAATCACAGAGATCGTCAGCCATCTTGGAGCCGCCATTTTAATTTTATGAATTTTGACAAAAAATCCATAATTTTCGAGCCAGAAAACCCCCACATACCAATTTTGAATCAAATCGGACTATAAACACAAATCTCGTCCGCCATCTTGGAGCCGCCATTTTGTTTTTTTCTCTAACAAAAACTCCATAATGAATTGTAACGGGAACTATGAACATCTGTCAAATTCAACTTGTAAGATTTGATTACACACGTCGGGACAGGTGAAAGTAAATAAACGCTTGCTTACTTGTAATAAAAAGCGAGCAAAACCGGGTCTAAAGAAAAACTGATGAACGAGATCCTGACTCCGGTATACTATAAGAGAATGCATTCAATTGAATTCTGGGGATATTCTAATGATTCCAACGAAACCCTAAGAAATATGGTATGACAGAAATAATGATATTCAGGATCCGTCAGTGGTATTGCTGTCTACTAAAAATATAGATTATAGTTTAATAATTAGAGCAAGTGAAAAGTTAATTAAATTACTATCATAATCATCATCATAATATTTGGCTTTCCAAGGGTTCATTGTTCATAGTTCGAGTTCAAGATACCTCAGGAATTTTCGGTCTCTGAGAGGATGTATATGTTTTTTAACCGACGAAACCAAAAAGGAGGAGGTTCTCTAGTCGACGCGTATATTTAATTTTTTTATTTTTTTTTTATTTACCGACGAAACCAAAAAGGAGTCGACGCATATATTTTTTTTATGTATGATTACGCATAACTTTTTACTGAGACGTCCGATTCCAATAATTATTTTTTCAGTGGATAGGGTTTACTTCGAAGTTGGTCCCAATTGAATTTAAAAGATGAAATCCACCCCTAAGGGTAGCAAAATGAAGGATATTGATCCCTCACCCTCTGAAGTCTGGTCCTTTAACCGATTCTATCAGGCATAACTTTGTACTGGGTCCTTCGATTTGGATGATTCTTTTTTTAATAGATAGGGTATACCTCATATTTGGTTTTCGAATGAAATTATCAACCGTTACGGGTGGAAAAATAGGGGATAATTGATTTTTCACTTGTGAACACTGGCACACACATATGTAGTTGACAATGACAGATCGCTACTCATTATTCCACATCCTTCGCAATAATTATATTCTATGAGAGGATGGAATGATATACAAAGAAATGAAATAAACTAACCAGAACAACAAAAATAATTTATATTACAACAAATAGTAAAAATAGATAATCATTTTATTCAACTGGTAATAGTTGAAGTAAGGTGGGTAAGTAAGTATTTTGGAAGTAATCAAAAAACAAGAAGGTAGTAATTAGTAGATTTCAGCCACAAAAAATTAAAAATAAAAACTTTTTAACAAAAAATTAAACCGACGAAATACGGAACTGCAAAATAAAAAATAAAATAAACCTTAGTCTCAATAAATAGGCTCCTAAACTAATGTAAGTAACTAATTTTGAGTCACTAAATTACTTAAAAAAAATTATCAGAATGTCACCGCGCAACTCGATGCCATCATTTTACGCCTTGCCCAATTATAGATTTATAGATTCAATTAAACTAAGAATGAAACTAACAATTAAGAACTAAGAATGTTGAATACCAAAGAACGTATATGAAGGTTTATACATTTACGTCTGTCATTTAAATTAAGAATTAATAATTACAAAGTTGGTTAACTTTCAACTTAACAACTAAGAATTTAGAAATTTTGTTGATGAAACGCGCAGAACTTAACATTTGAGAATGTCATCAATGTCATTGTTGAATTTGGCGGGCTTGGTATAAATAGTGAGATTTTGGTGAAATTTTACGTCCAATTTTTCGTGTTAAATTGATATTTTTAGATATTTGATATGGATTGTGGAGATCAAGACGTTCTGGAAATGATAGGCGCTTTTCTGATTATTGTGACTACAACAGTTTTATTTATATAATTTTCATATAATGCTTGGGTTTCATCCATCATAATCCTTAGTTGATGAATATAAACACATTCTTAATTCTGTAATGATAATTCTTAATTATAAATTCATAATTGTTAGTTTAGTTGGATCTATAAACCCACTATTACTTGCATTAGTTTAGGAGCCTAGTTATTGAGACTAAGAAGGCTTATTTTATTTTTTAATTTTCAGTTCCGTATTTCGTCGGTTTAATTTTTTGTTATTCAAGTGTCAGATGGTGCGATTCAAGATTTCTCCACAATGCTGAGTAGCATCGCTCTTCCTTTAATGGGATGGATCCGCTGAATTTCTAGGCCTAGCTTCCTGATATGGTCTCTGAGTTTAAAAATCCCTTTACCGATTTTTCTTGCTGAGGCTTACTAAGGGTTTGAATCTTTATCGGTTGAAATCGCCGAGAGGATAGGTATTTGGCTTGCCTTAGTCCTGGAAGTATATGTTATGCTTCTTTCTCACTGTTGAGCAACTCCTAGAAGTAACATGGTTCTGGCACGAAGATACTGTAATGTTTTGTGTGAAAGCAGAGCATGTGCATATTCCCCCATATTTTAAGCCCAGAGGTCATTTGAAATAACTGAAGGGCATTAATGAATGATTCAGATGTAGCCGAAACAAATTATACACAGAACTGTCTACAAGTTGGTCAATAAGCATTTCATGTAACGCCTCCTGCAGAATGAATGGAATGCGCATATCTACTTCATATCTATATTTATCGTTCTAGATTCAGAAGCGAATTCCCTCTTACATAGGGTGATTCAATAATTAAGTTAAGAGTAATAACAATAATGAAATTATATAATTCATGAAAGATACCCAAATAATTTTACCCGTGTTGGGAACCTTGGTATTAGAATTAACAAAATATTCGGTATTTCAAACTTAAATGCAATTGACATACAAGTTGATATATTGATAAAACGCATAACTTCACATTCGATATTTTCTCATAACCGAAATTGTAACATAGGCTGTTGAAGGAAATATCAACTCACTGAACATGTCACTGTATGTAAACATTACCCCCAGTAACTTTTCAAATATTTATTTCAGTAAAAAATAATTTTAGACTTGAAGCTTATGAATTTCAAAGAAAAATACCTCAAAATACAATTTCCAATACCGAACCTTGGAGGAAAAAACTATAACAATATATTTCGGCATTGATGTTCTCTTTGAGAAAAACCGATCACCCTGTAGGTAAGCAGAGGCAAAACCGGCACTGAAAGTGCGTTTCTAAAAATGAAATGGCACGATTTTCAAGCCGGTCTCAATCACAATGATGCCGTAAGATGCTGGCGGTAATAAGATAACGGTTAAGTGAGAAGACGTTTTTTTTTCTTCGATGCCCATCTTCGAGGCGACCTTCATCGTTTACCAGACCGAGAAATTCGACCTCAACTGCAACTATCTCTTTTTCTCCGGTATTGCTGGAGAGAAAGACTCTCTCCGGCTTAGCAGGATTTCCCAAACCAGGAACGATTTGGACACCGGTTTATAGCAGGACCTAAAGTGTAAATAAAGAAATCCGAACTAATATTATGGAAAAGAGCTTTCGGTAAAATTTTATAAATTTCTGTTATTCGTAGCATTACGAAAACCTTCATTATTGAGTGCTGTTGCATATACAGGCCGTCAAATATTGATAAATCGATGATTTAAAATATCGTTGTTTCTGTTCGTTTTAATTACTTTGTTGGATTTTTCGATGGGATTATTTTCGAACACATTCTATGAACTAAAAATATAAAATATAACGAATATAGATAAACGTTTACTTATTCAAAATCACCAGTTTCTTAATCTATCACGTCCTGTATATCCCAAACTTCGGATAGGGTTGACCTGAAATTGAGAACATTTTACAGAAAGCCATCAACTTTCAGTAAAAGACATCTCCTATAAGATTAGTTGTTTTCTGTTAGACATTCACAAAAAATAACTCCATTTTTATCGGTGGTTTTTCAATTCACAGAAAAATCTTTCTATCAATATTCAATTGAGAATGTTTCCCTTTTCAATGAGTGCGGGGTTCTTTTTAAAATATTTTGATTTCTTAATGGACATGCGGTAGTGCAATAAGTGAGTTTACACTGTATATGGGTTGTACATGTGCTTAGATGCTCAACATTGTTCGATTACCCTTTCACCACTAAAGGGACAATATATTCCAAATTTCATTCATATTGCGGGGATGTATTCCAAATATTCATATTAATCCAATCAATTGGTAGTCGCACGTGGACCAAATTCAAGTAGTTCTATACGTATTTTGGGGTGCTGAATCCAAATTTGAAGTTCGTTGACAACATTTCTGGAAGCGTTCCGAGATATTCGCAAAAAACGAATAAATGTTTGCACCGTATTCAGTTTTTTTGCCGTAACTCCTAAACTATGCATTTTATGAGAAATACCATTCGATACAAATTTAAAGTGGTCAAAATGTACAATTTGATAATTGATGGAATTTGCATAAAATAGGTTTTCCGCAGATAACTCAAAATCTCTCATGTACAAATGCGAGAAGGTCAGCGACCGTTAAAGCGCTCGGACTTGGAGGCGTATTTCGGTCGTAGCTGTCACACTAAGTTAAACCCTGTTTACCCTTCCCATTCGTTTGATTTGATTAATTAACAAATTTAGATAATTAAAGTCTGTTTTGTATTCTGTGAGGTATAAGGAACATAAAAATTGAAAGGTGTTATAATTGCAATGAACCAACTCTGAATAATACTCTTGAACAAATCAAATAATCATACTAGCTAACCCGGCAGACGTTGTCCTGTCCAAATTTCTATATTACCTAATTGTATATATGCTGTGTTTATAGCAATTGAAGGCTGCCATTTTATGTTGATCTGGGTGATTTGAGAAGTTAGGTATTACAGGGTCAGTCTGTGTTGGTTTCCTATAAATGCTAAGACTTAAATTGTTGCAATTTTTGTAAATAGTCAGATCTAAAAAAAATTATTTATTATTTTCTTCAATTTCAAGAGTGAATTTAATGTTTGAGTGTTTTAGCACAAGACAATCATCAACGTACCTGTACCAATGTAAGATTTCAGGGTTGTTGTCAGTGAAAATAAACCTGTTTTCCAAATTGTTCATGAAAATATCTGCTAGGAAAGGTGATAAGCAACTTCCCATAGCAAGGCCTTCTGGTTGCTAGTAATATTTGTTATTGAAAACGATTGTACAGCGACATACATCGGTAGACCTTTGGAAGTTCGAATAACCGAACACCTTAACGAAAACAAAAAATCAGCCTTTGGCCATTATCTCAGATTTAATAAACATAATTTAAGCCCGAATAGAAATTCAAAAATTCTACATGAAGTTAGATACAAGAACAACCTAAGTTAGATTTCATTGAAGACCTTTACATCAACAAAGAATTGAAAAACAATGACCTTTGTCTGAACTCACAAGTAAATTTAAACAGATCTTCCATTTCACTTCACAGACGCCTGCAATGAATAAATAAAATACTTTCAATTTCATTCAATCAAACTCCCCTTTCTCTATGATGATTCACTTCAGAAACACTCTAGCATTTTGTTACTAGCCAACGTCCACTCTGAGAACACTTCTTTCACTCTAGATTCAGTCTACTTCACTCCAAAAAGGGATAGAACGCCATTGCGTTTGCCACTCTCTGGCCAATCTGTTTTTAAGGTTCTAAGCCATGTGTCACTCTTGTCAATGTCAACATCCTTCGTTTGTTTGAAGGTTGTAGACGATGTGGTAACTTGATTACTCTCGTTTCGGACGTCCATCGTCTTAATGGATTTAAAAGGTTTTCAAAATAAAAATAATTTTACACGAAATACAAAATTCTTTCACTCCTGCCAGAATTGAATATATCAGAAAATCATAAAAAAAGTGCTAAGAAATTCACGGTTTAACCAATTTCCTCTTTTAGTTGAGTTAAACACCAAAGGGGCCCAGAAAGAAAGAATCGCTATATAATCTTATTAGTTTGGTGAAGGTTTTTGACCTACGCACATTCTCCAAAAAAACCCGATCGCTCACTGGGGACAGGGAAGCGGCCGCCATGCCGGCTCTTGTCATGATGTATGCCCTCCCGCGGCCATAATTAACCTGTTCTTGCGAACTCATTAGCGATCCAATGATTGCTTTTTATTAATCCGTTTCTAAAAGGAAAAAGTATGGTGTTTCACTCCATGGAATCGCCTTCATCACAAGATCAACTTTTCACCTACCTATGGATTGAAACCGATACCCCGAAATTTTAAAATACAAATCAGTGGTATCTGATAGTGGGCAACCAACCCATAATGTTGACTGACCTGGATGATGTCGCAGCATATTTTAATATAATAATAATAGTTAATCGGAAATAGTTTGTGGCATATCAGACAAGAACATGAAAAATAGAAATGAATTAAAAAATGTGGACCAACCAGGATTCGAACCTCGGATCTCCCGATTTCTAGTCGAACGCACTTCCAACTGTGCTGTTGGTCCCTATTCGGAAACCGGCGATTCACATTTTGAATTCGGCTCTGTATTAGTATGCGAAGATGATGGGGGTTAATGTGAGTATGAAAACATTCACGCATGCACACCTAATGAAATTATATTGGTTTTGCCAGCTAGTGCAATCACATATCGGATTATCGACCAACTTCACACCCGAAATTTCAATGTGCATGAATCATCCAAGTAAATAAAAATAATGAAGTGGTGGATAGCGTCTGTAATTAAATACTGATCAAAAATAGTTTGTGGCATATCAGACCAGAAAATGAAAAATAGAATTGAATTAAAAAATGTGGACCAACCAGGATTCGAACCTGGGACCTCTCTATGAAATAGTCAGAGTCACATTAACCCTCATCATCTTCGCATACTAATACGAATAAAAAAATGTGAATCGCCGGTTTCCGAATAAGGACCAACAGCACAGTTGGTAGTACGTTCGACTAGAAATAGAGAGGTCCCAGGTTCGTCTACATTTTTTAATTCAATTCTATTTTTAATTTTCTTGTCCAATAATAATAATGTTTATTTGCCACAATTAGAAAAACAGAAAAATTATTTAAGTACAGCTATAGTTGCAAAGATAACAACTTCTAAGTTTTCAGTATGGCTACGATGTGATTACCTAAACTTTTTTGCGTAGTTGATTGAGAACATTTATTGGGAACTCCGTATGAAGTGTGACTAATAGAAACTCATGTGCTGAAAATATTACAATAAAGAGTCAAAAGTCCGTTCCGTAATATACAGGGTATATATTGAGTTAACGCAATCTATATAAAGAGTACTAAAAGTACCACGACTCAGAAAATTCATAGAGACGGCGAAGGAAACATTGAAATCCAACCAAAATATTTTCGTTATTGTTACACTTCCGGTTTCTCCGGGTGTGACGTCATCTTTGTTATGTTCAATAGGACACCCTGTATTTTACAAAAATTTTGAATTCTTCTGATGATTTTCATACAAATTCATGTATTATACCGACATTATCGAATATACGCTATTTTCATGTGTATTGAAATTTTTAGTGTTATACAGTGACTGAATCATGAATATTGAAGGTTGAACGAATCACTCACCATAATCACAGTGAATAATTTACAGAGTGCGGCAAAAAGTGGGTCCAAAAGTGAACGAGAAACATGAACAAATCTCTTTTTTCTTCAATTGGAAACCCCATGGAAATGAGCCCTAGTTCTAATTCACTTTTCTATGCCCAAAACTAATCATTTCGGAGATATTCCATAATATTATAAATTATGCATCTTAACTGCCTGAAATGTTTATTTTTCCAGTAAGCTGTGCATATCTACCGACAAATGAAAAAAAGTTGTTAACTGTCAGTTTCATCATCTGAAAAAGTGCAATATGGCTCGTGTTGGGTATAATAATCAAGAATTCGTTAATTATTACTTATTTATAGCGAATGTAATAAATTATTCACAAGGACATGTAGAACTCTTGTTGCAAGATATCCAGGAAAACCAAAACCATCTCCAGACATTTTTTTTTAATTGTTCTCAGGTAGATATAACACGTTTCTCAACAGCTGAGATGTCATAATTCAATCAGCATTCGATGAGCGTATGATATATAATTGCAAGGTGAGTTTTCGCAATGATATTACTGATGCATCTCAATTTTGGTAGTAAAATTATCATGCGATATATGTCTACCCCACCTCAATTGAGAGTTGATGATAATCAAGTATTCAACAGAATTCGGGCAAACTATTAGCATAACTACCACATAGCATGAAATAAATTTACCGAAATTTATTAAGTGTATTATTGAAAGAGTTACAATATAGCCCTTGACCTATCCAATAGACATGTATTTCCAGTATGGTGCTTTTCCGGAAAAAAATAAAAGGAAAAGTGGTTTCTCTTTTCGAAAAAAGATCCTAACAAAAGAAAGATTTGCCTTGAAATGAATATAGAAAAAAAACTGATCGCACTTCACATTAACTGAAAAAAATTATATCAATTAACTATAACTATACCTCTAGATCATGTTGACCGAATATGTGTAAGCATTTAAGGTTTATGCTTCCTAAGATAAGAATGATGGTATTTTAGAGAAAATTTCAGGTAAAGATTCGTAAATCTTCGTGCGTCGAGAAACTTTGTGTTCGCCGAACATAATGTTGGAACTTTGATTGCTACTGGCAGTGCATATGTTTGTTCGATACAAATTTTGCAATAGTTTTTAAACCAACTTCCCGATAAGTTAGAGACTTTGAACTTTAAACATTGCTCAGAACTGCATGACAATGCAATATTACTCGCTTTTTTGTCTGTCTGTTTGTTTATCTGTTCGGTGCAAATTTTGCTATTGAATATGATGTTTTAAATGGCGTCTTCAATGGCAGTTTATGTGACAGGGAAATCAATGTAATTATTTCCCTAAATCTTCGTCCGTCGATAAACTTATTGTTCGAAGGGCTTGATGTTGGAAATTTGATTGTTGCCGTCAGTGCATATGGTCCCATATATTATAATAACAAGTTGTCAAAATCTCATCAAGATGTTCAAGATCGATTGCAAAATTTTACACACAAAACTAAAAAGCAGAATAAAATTATTTGAATTAAAAAATATATACAACGTTTTAAAAACGGACTAAACGGTATAAAATAATTTATCCTAGCACCATACAGATTTATACAGATTGTCCTGAAAATTTGTGACTGTGAATTTTCAAAAGCTATGAAAGAACTTGTAAGATTTAAAACGAAAAACGTGTGGCGCCTGCAATAGATAACAGGAGAGTAGGGAATAGCTGTCGTTGAAAAACCTCACACATCAGTTCATATCGTTTCCTCTTATAATTGCACGAGAGGTTTGTATTTTATCGGGTAAATTTGGGTTGTTTAATGAGAAACTGTTGCCTAGCAATTAGACGAGAAAAATTGTCAACTATTAAAAACGCGACACCGAAGGTGGGGCGTTTTTAGGTTGACAGTTTTTCGAGTTAAATTGCTAAAGGAAACAGTTTAGAATTTGAGCACAAATTTACCTGATATCAATACAAACATCGAGTGTAATTCGGCAGGACAATTTAATGAAGTTGTTGACAAACATGTCAAACTATTTATTTTGGCAACCAACACCGCGATAATTGATAAACAAATGAATAAGTGAAAAAACCACTAGTGCATTTGTCAACAGTAAAAACACAAGAGCTTTTTTTTTATCGGATAAATTTCTTTTTGTAACGAAATAATTTTGCCAATCAGTTATTTTACGAGAAAAACTGACATGACAAAATCGCGAGACCGAAGGTCGAGTGATTTTGTCAAATGTCAGTTTTTCGAGCAAAATTACTGATGGAAAAATTTTGAGTTAAAAAGAAATTTATCCTTAAAAGAAAAGCTTGAGTGTTTTTTGGCAAGATAAATTAACGACCGAATATATGAATGAACAGTTATAAAATACACAATTGTTATAAATTGTTTTGTACTGATTTCAAAATTTTCTTCTCTGGTATTCACACATGTGGAATATTCATTTTGATTTTTCTCACTAGAGGCTCGTAAGGAACTAATAAGATTTTCGTGATGTTCAGGATCAATTTGGAGGTAGGGTTTAATAGAAGATGATGATGAGTGTCCCGTTATCTTTATAAGTTGTTGGTCACTTACTCCTGCTTTGGCTAACTGGGAAACTGTACTAGCACGGTTCGAATGATTGGTAATTTTAATATTTGTAATGTCGAGTCCAATTTTAGTTGCAGAATATTTGGTCCAAGTAGAAACCGTATTAATACCCAGTGGAACATTTTTGTACCAACCTTTAGAATATTTTTTTTCCAAAAGGGATTTGGAGTTAAAAAAAGTCGTTCAGATGTTATGTTTTCATTTCTTTTTTGTAACAGTAATTTTAACAATGCAACGGGACAAATACCTTCATCCATTTCATTTTTTGTTATCCATTTGCTGTCTGCCAATTTTTTCGACCCACCCTGTGTCGTCTTTGAAAATATTGTATTGTATTCAAATCTTCTTGTTGAAGTTCCATCTTGATTTTTTTTTCCTTTGAAATGGTAAATTTTACAGTTTGTAGCTTCTGCCCCCCTTCAAGCTAATTCATAAGAAGCTATATGAAATAATCTTTTTTGTAATCCCTCTGGGTTGTCTATATTCCACAATTTTGCCATTTTTACTATATCTCTCTTGTTCAATGCTACAGAACTCACTTTTCTTTTCTCTGGAATAACTTGTAATTCTTTCCGTTTACTATTTCTTGCATCACGAGCTTCTTTAAAAGTTATGTCGGCAAAAGGATCAAATTTAATATTGTATGCATTGAAATATTTTTCTTGAATCATCTTCGCAGTTGAATTCCAAATTGATTTAAATGCATATTCTTTATAATCTTTTTCATTCCTTTTTTCATATTATAGGCCCAATCCTTTAATATATCTGCTACTTTTTGTAACGGAGTTATTTTCGACAGTTCGTAATTTCGTACTTGACAAAACTCCATAAATTGTCTCCATATTGACGCTTTAGTATTTTTTGTGGATTGCGGGATTGCTTTTTCTATATTTTTTGTTATTTGTTGAGTCCAAACTTCCCCAAAACGACTCATGTTGTAATGTTTTAGTATCAATTATCAAACAATACTTAAATAACTGACAGGGCAGACATTAAAGTGACGTAATCATACTAGATGTAGACGCTTAAGAGGAACAGGCGTTTTTATCATCATCATCTTTAAATGACACATTTTATATGGGAGTTGATTTATCGCTGTAAAAGTTGCAGCTAACTTTTGCCTCTGTCAAACTGACAATTGCACTGTGGTATATGAGATTTTTTATACATGAGTTGAATTGTCAATGGAATAAAATTATTGTTAGTCATGTATCAATTATTCATTGCATGCGTCCCACGTTTTCGTGTTGAATCTCACAAGTATTTTCATAGCTATCAAAAATTCACAATCACAAATTTTCAGGACAATCTGTATGGAGTTAGGAATCTGTAATGGGGTTATAAATCTGTAAGAGGCTAGAAGAGATTATTTTATACTTCATAGTTCGTTTTGAAAATGTAGTATATTATTTTGTTTGCATTTAAATAATTATTTCCTTCTTGAACTGCATTTTTTTACTTTCAGGGTGGCAGAAAACAAAAAAAGTGGAAAGTTATGAAAATTAATAATTATATTTTGCATATTCTGAGCTATATTAATTCCCATCTGACTCGTTAATCACATAAGCAGGTTCTGAATTTGATTCATTACTCTTAGGTTCCGTTAATTGATAAATAATTTAGATCATACCTCCAGTTAACTGCACACTGAAATGCATATTGCATGAGTACGCTCGGTAAATTAACTTGTTGAGTCGTTAATTTGTACAGTAGGCTATTCTCTCATTTTTCTTGATGCAAATTTCTCCGATAAATTACCTGAAATTATATAGAACAGAACTGTAAAGGCGGCAAATTGAGAAGAAATGCGTGTTGAATAGTTGCAGATATGCAACACTGTTATGTTATCTTGGCGGTGTTTTGAATTGTGATATTAATCCATTTGTCAGTGTTGTGGCTGCATTTTTATTCATGCGTTCATAATAATTATAAAAATGAAATGGTGATCAGAAACCAGAAAGATTATTTCGTATACGATAAAAGTATGCAATTATACATTTAGATACAGACCAAATATTTCCAGGTACCTTTTTGGTGCTCGATGACCTTGTGAAGCCTTTCCTATAAAACTTTGCATGGTAAAGGGCACTAAATTTCTTTATTCTTATTTCTTTCGAGTCCAGCACTAATAAGATGATGTCATATACACCGATTGCCATACAGATAAATCCAACAGAGCCGTACCAAATTTGTGTAGACTTTTGTTGAACAATTATCAATAATTACATTTATGCATAGCAGGGTAACATAAAAAAAAGTTAATGTAAAAAATTTAAAAATCCGACTGCGTAAAAAGTGAACTTTAAAAAAGATGGAAACAAGATGACCAGAAAATATTGTCAGAAAATTATGTTTTAAGAGGTTAACTATTAAACTTAAGACTGTAAACAATCTCACGCAGTAATTTAATGAAGATATATTATTGCTTCCGACTGCGTGAGACAGACGTTGTCCTGTTCAAATTTCTATATTCCTTCAATTTGTTTTCCTGAAAACTTTCGTCCGCGTAGAATTTCTTTTTTTCTATGTTTTTCTTTGTGTTGTTTCATCTAGGTTATGCTTTTGACTCTGCCCGCTTCCCGTAATTCCGTTTCCCCGTTATCATGTGATCCCGTCTTCCCCTTATCCCGTTATCCCGTTATTCCCGTTATCCATTCCCATTTTCCCCTTCTCCCGTTATCCTGTTATCCCGTTTTATATATATTGTTATGTTTAGAAGTACGTTAAATATTTAAAGAGTTGAAATAAGAATTATAATTAAAAAAACCCATAAAAAAAACCATAAATAAAAAAATGTTCGTATTTAGTAATGCTATGTTATTTTCGGTTTTTCTGAGGATTCTACCGTGTTTCTGAAACCTTATATAAAAATAATCAATACCTATGTTTGAAATAAACATGTTTCAACATTACAAGCAAATTGGCATAATTTTAAAAATTATAGAAACCAAATTTTATTAATAATTTGAGCAAGCAGCTACAAATGTTAAAGTTCGAACATTTGTATATGAAATTGACTGAACACAATGCAATGAAATGCCAGGAAAGATCTTGATGCAAATTAGAATTTGAAAATATGAATAGCAGAAAGCAAAGAATGATTTTACATGCTGTAAGTAGTAAGGTAGTTAGAAATGTTTGAAATGAAAACTGTCAAAAATAATGAAAAGTGTACAGGTGCGTGAAAATCGAAATTCGAGAAGGAACAAACGATGGTATCAAGGAGAGAAATCACAGATAGCGAGGAGAACAGTATTGAAAGAACCGAATGAAAAAATTTAAATTTAAAACAATCAATATGTATTAGAAAACAGTTATTTGACAAGACAATATGGGAAATACTATAAGAACAATAGCAGATAAAGATTCCAGATGCAGAGTTGATCTTCTTCATGGAGATTTACCATAGTCAAGTCACAGGCTGCAGTTCCAAAATGGAGAAATTGAACATCTTACAAGAAGTCACAGGTATTTTTTTGAAACCATAAAAAGTTACTGCAGTGCAATTAAAATAAAACTTTTAAAGAACTTTTTTTGGTAGAACTTTTCATGAATTACTATATTGACCATATAACCTATGAAACTAGGTTAAATTTCACTTTTAGTATCACATAACTGCACATTTCCTGTATATATTTGCTATGAAGCACTGAATAGGTTATTTATCGCAGAATAGGTGGTAGTAATTTCAGAAAATGGCAACTGTTATTGCTCGATCATTGAAAATAAAGCAGAAATTCATCAAAATAATAATTTTCTTTATTCAGGAAAAACTTACTACTACCTATTCTGCGATAAATAACCTAATCAAAGCTTCATAGCAAATATATACAGGAAATGTGATGTTATGTGATACTCAAAGTGAAATTTAACCCAGTTTCATAGGTTATGTGGTCAATATATTAATTCATGAAAAGTTCTATCAGAAGGGTTCTTCGAAAGTTTTAATTTAATTGCACTGCTGTAACTTTTTATAGTTTCAAAAAATACCTGTGACTTCTTGTAACGAGAATGTTCAGTGTTTCGGATTTCTCCCGTTCTTGGAAACTGCAGCCCCTTTGTCGACTGTGACTTCGCCTCGTATTAGTAAATCTCCAATAAAAAAAGTTAAGATTAACTCTGCATCTGGGATCTTTTATCTGCTATTGTTCGTTATAGTACTTCCCATATTGTCTTGTCAAACAACTGTTTTTCTAAGACATATTGATTGATTTTTTAAAATTTCAATTTTCTTCATTCGGTTCTTCCAAAATTACTTTTCTGTTCTCTCTCGCTTAGCTTGTTGATTTCTCTCCCTTGATACCAACATCCTTTGTTTCCTTCTCGAATTTTCGATTTTCACGCACTTTTCATTATTTTCACCTATTTGACAGTTTTTATTCGCGAAATAATTCCAACTACCTTAATCCTCAAACATGTAAAAATATTCTTTTTACGTTTCTGCTTTTCATATTTTCAAAATTCCTAGTTTTGCAAAATTTCCGGCTATTGGCTTTGTTCCAATTTGTTCGAACTTTTAACATTTTGTTATCTGCTTGTGCTCAAAATTATATTAGTAAAATTTGGTTTCTATAATTTTTAGAATTATGCCATTTGCTTGTAATGTTGAAAACATGTTCATTTCAAACATAGGTATCGATTAATATTATATAAGGTAGAAGGTAGAAAACGGTAGAATCTTCAGAAAAACTATATATATGCCGCTCGTTCCATAGTTCGCATAGTGTACCTAAATTCATTTTAACCAAGACTTTTCTTAAAATCCACAACGTTTAAAAACAATTTTTACACAACCGCACGGAAATGACAGTTTTGTAAAGCACGTCAGTTAGATGGATAGCACGTCAGTTAGAAGTTAGGTCAGATTTTTCAGCTGTTCTTTTGGGTTTTCCCAATTTTTCTAAACCACCGCTGTATAAGAGAAAAAAAAAATTCAAATCGGTCAAGCCGTTTTTGAGTTTTAGCGAGACTAACGAACAACAATTCATTTTTATATATGTAGAGATTATTATTTTCAGTATTTTACTGTTAAGTACTGGATAATAAATTATGGTATATAATTTTGGGTAGTTATTTCCGTCATATAAAGTATGATCAGATACTTTATTGAAGAAATCCCATTTGATGAAATTTCCTTTTTTGGTAACAGTTTATGAATTACTGAAAATGATTACATCAAATGATATATCGCGAACCTATTATTCATGAGTTAATGAAATTAAAAGTGAGTTTCTGCTTCCATTTCAACAAGTTAGCACTTCGGGCATCATCTCTATCCACGCAACATTGTGAATTACTGTTATTCTGCTGGAAAGTAGGTTAACAAAGAATTTAATACATGCTTCAAAAATATACAGTGCAAGTTAGTAATTAATTAACAATTTTATTTTAATCTCGTGATAAAAGTACATTCGTAATATGTGTTGTGGTATTTAATTATCACATGTGGTATCTCATTTCATTCGCACTTTGGATTAGACATTATACTTTTTTTTATATAACCCGCATGAGCTGACTATCCAATCATATTCATTACACAACTCGCGATGTAAATTAGGGAATTTCAGCCGTTCATTCACGGTACACACCTCAATGGGGGCCTATTAAGATAAGTTAATTGGTACTGTCTTTGGAATAGCAAAATGCTTTCTCTTTTAAGATACAACCAGCAATTAAAACTGCTTAGTAGTGTTTGTACTTTGCATTTTGACTCTCGTGAGTTGGAAAAAATGAATCGACCAGATACAAATAACAATTTACAATGTGATACCAAACGAAAACAAGTATTTTAGTGACATTGACGAAATATAAAAAAGATCAAGTATTTATGAACACAGTGTTCATACTTTTAATAGTTAAAATAAAAGGATAAATCACAAAATGATCGATGTTTCGACCATTATTGTCTCATCCTCAGAAATCCAAAGTAAAAAGAACAAGAAAAAATGGAAATCTTGATTGATGTTCAGCATTATAGTAAAATATGTCCAATTGTTGGCAATCGTCAACCGTGTTTGGTGCCTAGTTTTTTATATACCAATGATTTTTTGTACAGATTTTGAATCTTTTCTTACCGGTTTGAAATACGATGTGTTACCTAACACAATGTCATATTTTTTATATTTTACAATTGCTTACCGAGCAAAAAAGTCTAGTGAGTTTGGGTGTGATCTCCTTGATGTACCTCACTTCCGTACATCGAAGAGATTACACCCAAACTCACTAGACTTCTTTGCTCGCTAAGCAATTGTAAAATTGCCAACAAAACAATTTTAACACTAAAGTCAATCTTCTCCAAAGTTAAAGATAAGACACCAGTCACATCAATATCAAAAAACATATATAGTATTCCGTGTCAAGATTGTGATAGGCAGTATATTGGCCATACTTCAAGAACATTAAACAGTCGTATCACCTCACACAAAAGTGATAGCAGGCTATATCCAGAAAGATGTGCGTTAGCACTTCATGTTAACACACACGATCATCACATGGACTATGGGTCAGTGAGTGTATTAGCAAGCGAGTCCCACTGGGCAAAAAGGGTCTTCCTAGAAATGGCGTTCATAGCTCAAGATAATAACTGTATCAACAAAAAAACTGATATCAATCACTTGAGTGCGATTTATGCTCATTTACTGTCACTAGACATGAACCCAACTGGACCAAACTCTGTTAACTGATCATTTTATCCATTATTAAACTTTATTTTCCTCACAGCAATATAAATATCATATTTTTCATGTCCAACATTCATTAAAACCTAATCACAGGAAATAGTAAACCACACCAGTTGGTACCACTGTCGCAGTTGACACCCTGGATGGCATAAATATTACTTGACATGCGTCAATGTCTAATGTGAATTTAATTTCTAACCTGTCAGTTTTGATTCCAACCACATGGTTGAAGATATTTTAACATGTTTTATGTATAATTTTCAACATATAGTGTGGTAATTGAACATTATTCATTTCTCTGTTTTACATTTCTCATTTTTATTACATAAAATTTTTTACTGAACATCGTGTCATCCATTCTCACCTAAGTTGTAAGTATTATCAATTCACTTAACGATAATCTCTCATATGTAATATTTTTAAAAATTGTAGTTCCCTGATGATGGAATAAATCAATTCCGAAAGCTTGGACAAACTTACAAAAGTTTTCTTTTTGATATTGCTGCATTCCCCACTATTAACTGGTTTATATCCCAACTAGTCAGCAAAGACTACCCTTTCACATATATATATATAGATATATATATATATATATATAAAAAGTAAAAATGAAGATCTCTATACATGTCGTAAGTAGATATGCTAGGCGGGTTCTGGCGCAACCCCTATTTTGGGGTTGTGGTTGGCGTTGTGGGGGGTTTGGGGGGGGGGGAGGGGGGGGGGGTTGTTGGGGGGGGTTGTGAAAAAGGGGGTGAGAGGGGTGGGGATGGTTGTATGTGGGTGGGGTGGGGGGATGAGTGGCCTGTGATTGGTCGGAATGGTGGCAGCCATGTTGTGTATGGGAGTGTGTGATTGAGAGTGGGAGGTGGGGAGAGCTGTGATAAGTCGTGGGCGTGGTGATAGCCGCCGGCCGTTATCCAATAGCCGAGCAGCATATTGAAATGGGGGTGTCAACCAATATCCGTCAACGGCATTGGTCGGACGGAAGTGTCACGTGATCAGTGAATGGCGGCGGCCATTTTGGGAAAATGGGAGGAGTCAGCGATGATGCGGCTATGACTCAACCGACAAGTCTTTGCAGGAATATTATCTACGTCAGCACTTCTTATCAGTTGTTTATTTAAGCGACCGGATATGGCGGCATCCTTTGTTTACATTGAGATAAGATATGGCGGCGGCATCCTTGTGAAAGAGTTTGTTTACATTAACAAGATAA